>JAIVES010000169.1:0-25215 GCA_032441835.1 Slavum lentiscoides
GACGAGATCTCGTGGCTCGAAACGACCGATCACCCTGATCAGGTCGTCTCGAGCACTGTCAAACGCTTCGCAGCGCACGACCGTGTGATACGCGTCATCCACCTCCTCACTATACGATCCGGGTGGCCCACCGCAGTGGGAGCACCGTCCCACGAGAACAGCTGATCCTGTTCAAGAAGAAGTTGAAACAACCGTGCCCCGATAGCAGCTGAGTGAGGTGGAACGTCATCTCACCACGCGACCTCGACACCCACCGGTCGAGAAGCGCGAAACCTAACCTAACCTAACACTAACCAACCAAACCTAACAACCTAACCTGCTAACACAACACAAACTAACTAACCTAACCTAACCTAACCTAACCTAACCTAACCTAACCTAACCTAACCTAACCTAACCTAACCTAACCTAACCAACCTAACCTAACTTCTTACAACCTAACTAACCCAACACAACCTAACCTAACTAACCTAACCTAACCTAACAACCTAACCTAACCCCAATACAAGTGGCCGAAAAACGTTCGTGAACGTAAAAACACGAAAAAACGCGAAAAACACGAAAAAAACGCAAAACACGCGGTTTTGTGCTATATCTCCGTCAGTTTTATCCGATTTAGAATTTTCTACAGAAATACAAATACGACGCCCGTAGCTTTTGTTTGGTGTATAATTGAGGTCTCGGAGACAAATAGATGGTGAGAAATGTGGAAAAAACCCGTTGTGTTGGACATTTTTGACCGTATTTTCCCGCGCAAAACACTAAAATCGATATTTCGATCGATATTTTGCTCAAATTGCAAATTTTTGCGGCAAATGATTTTCTCGCGTGATCGGCTACCTATTTGATACCAAACACGGCTAGTCTATTCCTATTGGAACCGCCTGAAATGGGCGTTTGACCATTTTTTTTGCACTTTTATGGCTTCATCGAAACAGAAAAATCGGCGCTACGACCTGAGTTTTACGAAATCTTAATTCCGTCTTTTCGATGAGATAGATCTCGTTCTCTTGTTGATTATGATGTATGTTAATAGGGTATGAATTCGCAAAATGCGCGCATATTTTCAAAAACAGCGTTTTTTCGTTTGTCGAATTTTTTTTGGTTTCAAACCCCATATCTTCTAGGAAAATGAACGTATCTTGAATTTTTGACGGAAAAAGCAACCTGACGTCCGTATCTGTCGTTTGGTATATAAACAAGGTCTCGGAGACCAATAGATGCCGAGATAAATGGAAAAAACCCGTTTTGTTGGACCTTTTTTTTTCATATTTTCCCGCGCAATACGCACTATGGAATGTTGTTTACGAACGAATACCAAATATTTCGGGTCATCAAAACAGAAAAAAGCGGTTTTTCGCCATATCTCAGTCTATTTTTATCCGATTTGGAAAATTTCGACGGTTTCGGAATCCGCGTGGCCTCCTCTTTCTTCGATCTAATAGGTCCCAAACGCGTAGGAACAATACAAGTGGCCGAAAAACGTTCGTGAACGTAAAAAACACGAAAAAAAAACGCGAGAAAAGCGATTTTTCGCCATATCTCAGTCTATTTTATCCGATTCGAAAAATTCCGACGGTTTCGGAATCCGCGTGGCCTCCTCTTTCTTCGATCTAATAGGTCCCAAACGCGTAGGACCAATACAAGTGGCCGAAAAACGTTCGTGAACGTAAAAACACGAAAAAACGCGAAAAACACGAAAAAAACGCAAAACACGCGGTTTTGTGCTATATCTCCGTCAGTTTTATCCGATTTAGAATTTTCTACAGAAATACAAATACGACGCCCGTAGCTTTTGTTTGGTGTATAATTGAGGTCTCGGAGACAAATAGATGGTGAAATGTGGAAAAAACCCGTTGTGTTGGACATTTTTGACCGTATTTTCCCGCGCAAAACACTAAAATCGATATTTCGATCGATATTTTGCTCAAATTGCAAATTTTTGCGGCAAATGATTTTCTCGCGTGATCGGCTACCTATTTGATACCAAACACGGCTAGTCTATTCCTATTGGAACCGCCTGAAATGGGCGTTTGACCATTTTTTTTGCACTTTTATGGCTTCATCGAAACAGAAAAATCGGCGCTACGACCTGAGTTTTACGAAATCTTAATTCCGTCTTTTCGATGAGATAGATCTCGTTCTCTTGTTGATTATGATGTATGTTAATAGGGTATGAATTCGCAAAATGCGCGCATATTTTCAAAAACAGCGTTTTTTCGTTTGTCGAATTTTTTTTGGTTTCAAACCCCATATCTTCTAGGAAAATGAACGTATCTTGAATTTTTGACGGAAAAAGCAACCTGACGTCCGTATCTGTCGTTTGGTATATAAACAAGGTCTCGGAGACCAATAGATGCCGAGATAAATGGAAAAAACCCGTTTTGTTGGACCTTTTTTTTTCATATTTTCCCGCGCAATACGCACTATGGAATGTTGTTTACGAACGAATACCAAATATTTCGGGTCATCAAAACAGAAAAAAGCGGTTTTTCGCCATATCTCAGTCTATTTTTATCCGATTTGGAAAATTTCGACGGTTTCGGAATCCGCGTGGCCTCCTCTTTCTTCGATCTAATAGGTCCCAAACGCGTAGGAACAATACAAGTGGCCGAAAAACGTTCGTGAACGTAAAAACACGAAAAAAAACGCGAGAAAAGCGATTTTTCGCCATATCTCAGTCTATTTTATCCGATTCGAAAAATTCCGACGGTTTCGGAATCCGCGTGGCCTCCTCTTTCTTCGATCTAATAGGTCCCAAACGCGTAGGACCAATACAAGTGGCCGAAAAACGTTCGTGAACGTAAAAACACGAAAAAACGCGAAAAACACGAAAAAAACGCAAAACACGCGGTTTTGTGCTATATCTCCGTCAGTTTTATCCGATTTAGAATTTTCTACAGAAATACAAATACGACGCCCGTAGCTTTTGTTTGGTGTATAATTGAGGTCTCGGAGACAAATAGATGGTGAAATGTGGAAAAAACCCGTTGTGTTGGACATTTTTGACCGTATTTTCCCGCGCAAAACACTAAAATCGATATTTCGATCGATATTTTGCTCAAATTGCAAATTTTTGCGGCAAATGATTTTCTCGCGTGATCGGCTACCTATTTGATACCAAACACGGCTAGTCTATTCCTATTGGAACCGCCTGAAATGGGCGTTTGACCATTTTTTTTGCACTTTTATGGCTTCATCGAAACAGAAAAATCGGCGCTACGACCTGAGTTTTACGAAATCTTAATTCCGTCTTTTCGATGAGATAGATCTCGTTCTCTTGTTGATTATGATGTATGTTAATAGGGTATGAATTCGCAAAATGCGCGCATATTTTCAAAAACAGCGTTTTTTCGTTTGTCGAATTTTTTTTGGTTTCAAACCCCATATCTTCTAGGAAAATGAACGTATCTTGAATTTTTGACGGAAAAAGCAACCTGACGTCCGTATCTGTCGTTTGGTATATAAACAAGGTCTCGGAGACCAATAGATGCCGAGATAAATGGAAAAAACCCGTTTTGTTGGACCTTTTTTTTTCATATTTTCCCGCGCAATACGCACTATGGAATGTTGTTTACGAACGAATACCAAATATTTCGGGTCATCAAAACAGAAAAAAGCGGTTTTTCGCCATATCTCAGTCTATTTTTATCCGATTTGGAAAATTTCGACGGTTTCGGAATCCGCGTGGCCTCCTCTTTCTTCGATCTAATAGGTCCCAAACGCGTAGGAACAATACAAGTGGCCGAAAAACGTTCGTGAACGTAAAAACACGAAAAAAAACGCGAGAAAAGCGATTTTTCGCCATATCTCAGTCTATTTTATCCGTCTATTTTATCCGATTCGAAAAATTCCGACGGTTTCGGAATCCGCGTGGCCTCCTCTTTCTTCGATCTAATAGGTCCCAAACGCGTAGGACCAATACAAGTGGCCGAAAAACGTTCGTGAACGTAAAAACACGAAAAAACGCGAAAAACACGAAAAAAACGCAAAACACGCGGTTTTGTGCTATATCTCCGTCAGTTTTATCCGATTTAGAATTTTCTACAGAAATACAAATACGACGCCCGTAGCTTTTGTTTGGTGTATAATTGAGGTCTCGGAGACAAATAGATGGTGAGAAATGTGGAAAAAACCCGTTGTGTTGGACATTTTTGACCGTATTTTCCCGCGCAAAACACTAAAATCGATATTTCGATCGATATTTTGCTCAAATTGCAAATTTTTGCGGCAAATGATTTTCTCGCGTGATCGGCTACCTATTTGATACCAAACACGGCTAGTCTATTCCTATTGGAACCGCCTGAAATGGGCGTTTGACCATTTTTTTTGCACTTTTATGGCTTCATCGAAACAGAAAAATCGGCGCTACGACCTGAGTTTTACGAAATCTTAATTCCGTCTTTTCGATGAGATAGATCTCGTTCTCTTGTTGATTATGATGTATGTTAATAGGGTATGAATTCGCAAAATGCGCGCATATTTTCAAAAACAGCGTTTTTTCGTTTGTCGAATTTTTTTTGGTTTCAAACCCCATATCTTCTAGGAAAATGAACGTATCTTGAATTTTTGACGGAAAAAGCAACCTGACGTCCGTATCTGTCGTTTGGTATATAAACAAGGTCTCGGAGACCAATAGATGCCGAGATAAATGGAAAAAACCCGTTTTGTTGGACCTTTTTTTTTCATATTTTCCCGCGCAATACGCACTATGGAATGTTGTTTACGAACGAATACCAAATATTTCGGGTCATCAAAACAGAAAAAAGCGGTTTTTCGCCATATCTCAGTCTATTTTTATCCGATTTGGAAAATTTCGACGGTTTCGGAATCCGCGTGGCCTCCTCTTTCTTCGATCTAATAGGTCCCAAACGCGTAGGAACAATACAAGTGGCCGAAAAACGTTCGTGAACGTAAAAACACGAAAAAAAACGCGAGAAAAGCGATTTTTCGCCATATCTCAGTCTATTTTATCCGATTCGAAAAATTCCGACGGTTTCGGAATCCGCGTGGCCTCCTCTTTCTTCGATCTAATAGGTCCCAAAAGCGTAGGACCAATACAAGTGGCCGAAAAACGTTCGTGAACGTAAAAAACACGAAAAAAACGCGAAAAACACGAAAAAAAACGCAAAACACGCGGTTTTGTGCTATATCTCCGTCAGTTTTATCCGATTTAGAATTTTCTACAGAAATACAAATACGACGCCCGTAGCTTTTGTTTGGTGTATAATTGAGGTCTCGGAGACAAATAGATGGTGAGAAATGTGGAAAAAACCCGTTGTGTTGGACATTTTTGACCGTATTTTCCCGCGCAAAACACTAAAATCGATATTTCGATCGATATTTTGCTCAAATTGCAAATTTTTGCGGCAAATGATTTTCTCGCGTGATCGGCTACCTATTTGATACCAAACACGGCTAGTCTATTCCTATTGGAACCGCCTGAAATGGGCGTTTGACCATTTTTTTTGCACTTTTATGGCTTCATCGAAACAGAAAAATCGGCGCTACGACCTGAGTTTTACGAAATCTTAATTCCGTCTTTTCGATGAGATAGATCTCGTTCTCTTGTTGATTATGATGTATGTTAATAGGGTATGAATTCGCAAAATGCGCGCATATTTTCAAAAACAGCGTTTTTTCGTTTGTCGAATTTTTTTTGGTTTCAAACCCCATATCTTCTAGGAAAATGAACGTATCTTGAATTTTTGACGGAAAAAGCAACCTGACGTCCGTATCTGTCGTTTGGTATATAAACAAGGTCTCGGAGACCAATAGATGCCGAGATAAATGGAAAAAACCCGTTTTGTTGGACCTTTTTTTTTCATATTTTCCCGCGCAATACGCACTATGGAATGTTGTTTACGAACGAATACCAAATATTTCGGGTCATCAAAACAGAAAAAAGCGGTTTTTCGCCATATCTCAGTCTATTTTTATCCGATTTGGAAAATTTCGACGGTTTCGGAATCCGCGTGGCCTCCTCTTTCTTCGATCTAATAGGTCCCAAACGCGTAGGAACAATACAAGTGGCCGAAAAACGTTCGTGAACGTAAAAACACGAAAAAAAACGCGAGAAAAGCGATTTTTCGCCATATCTCAGTCTATTTTATCCGATTCGAAAAATTCCGACGGTTTCGGAATCCGCGTGGCCTCCTCTTTCTTCGATCTAATAGGTCCCAAACGCGTAGGACCAATACAAGTGGCCGAAAAACGTTCGTGAACGTAAAAACACGAAAAAACGCGAAAAACACGAAAAAAACGCAAAACACGCGGTTTTGTGCTATATCTCCGTCAGTTTTATCCGATTTAGAATTTTCTACAGAAATACAAATACGACGCCCGTAGCTTTTGTTTGGTGTATAATTGAGGTCTCGGAGACAAATAGATGGTGAAATGTGGAAAAAACCCGTTGTGTTGGACATTTTTGACCGTATTTTCCCGCGCAAAACACTAAAATCGATATTTCGATCGATATTTTGCTCAAATTGCAAATTTTTGCGGCAAATGATTTTCTCGCGTGATCGGCTACCTATTTGATACCAAACACGGCTAGTCTATTCCTATTGGAACCGCCTGAAATGGGCGTTTGACCATTTTTTTTGCACTTTTATGGCTTCATCGAAACAGAAAAATCGGCGCTACGACCTGAGTTTTACGAAATCTTAATTCCGTCTTTTCGATGAGATAGATCTCGTTCTCTTGTTGATTATGATGTATGTTAATAGGGTATGAATTCGCAAAATGCGCGCATATTTTCAAAAACAGCGTTTTTTCGTTTGTCGAATTTTTTTTGGTTTCAAACCCCATATCTTCTAGGAAAATGAACGTATCTTGAATTTTTGACGGAAAAAGCAACCTGACGTCCGTATCTGTCGTTTGGTATATAAACAAGGTCTCGGAGACCAATAGATGCCGAGATAAATGGAAAAAACCCGTTTTGTTGGACCTTTTTTTTTCATATTTTCCCGCGCAATACGCACTATGGAATGTTGTTTACGAACGAATACCAAATATTTCGGGTCATCAAAACAGAAAAAAGCGGTTTTTCGCCATATCTCAGTCTATTTTTATCCGATTTGGAAAATTTCGACGGTTTCGGAATCCGCGTGGCCTCCTCTTTCTTCGATCTAATAGGTCCCAAACGCGTAGGAACAATACAAGTGGCCGAAAAACGTTCGTGAACGTAAAAACACGAAAAAAAACGCGAGAAAAGCGATTTTTCGCCATATCTCAGTCTATTTTATCCGATTCGAAAAATTCCGACGGTTTCGGAATCCGCGTGGCCTCCTCTTTCTTCGATCTAATAGGTCCCAAACGCGTAGGACCAATACAAGTGGCCGAAAAACGTTCGTGAACGTAAAAACACGAAAAAACGCGAAAAACACGAAAAAAACGCAAAACACGCGGTTTTTGTGCTATATCTCCGTCAGTTTTATCCGATTTAGAATTTTCTACAGAAATACAAATACGACGCCCGTAGCTTTTGTTTGGTGTATAATTGAGGTCTCGGAGACAAATAGATGGTGAGAAATGTGGAAAAAACCCGTTGTGTTGGACATTTTTGACCGTATTTTCCCGCGCAAAACACTAAAATCGATATTTCGATCGATATTTTGCTCAAATTGCAAATTTTTGCGGCAAATGATTTTCTCGCGTGATCGGCTACCTATTTGATACCAAACACGGCTAGTCTATTCCTATTGGAACCGCCTGAAATGGGCGTTTGACCATTTTTTTTGCACTTTTATGGCTTCATCGAAACAGAAAAATCGGCGCTACGACCTGAGTTTTACGAAATCTTAATTCCGTCTTTTCGATGAGATAGATCTCGTTCTCTTGTTGATTATGATGTATGTTAATAGGGTATGAATTCGCAAAATGCGCGCATATTTTCAAAAACAGCGTTTTTTCGTTTGTCGAATTTTTTTTGGTTTCAAACCCCATATCTTCTAGGAAAATGAACGTATCTTGAATTTTTGACGGAAAAAGCAACCTGACGTCCGTATCTGTCGTTTGGTATATAAACAAGGTCTCGGAGACCAATAGATGCCGAGATAAATGGAAAAAACCCGTTTTGTTGGACCTTTTTTTTTCATATTTTCCCGCGCAATACGCACTATGGAATGTTGTTTACGAACGAATACCAAATATTTCGGGTCATCAAAACAGAAAAAAGCGGTTTTTCGCCATATCTCAGTCTATTTTTATCCGATTTGGAAAATTTCGACGGTTTCGGAATCCGCGTGGCCTCCTCTTTCTTCGATCTAATAGGTCCCAAACGCGTAGGAACAATACAAGTGGCCGAAAAACGTTCGTGAACGTAAAAACACGAAAAAAAACGCGAGAAAAGCGATTTTTCGCCATATCTCAGTCTATTTTATCCGATTCGAAAAATTCCGACGGTTTCGGAATCCGCGTGGCCTCCTCTTTCTTCGATCTAATAGGTCCCAAACGCGTAGGACCAATACAAGTGGCCGAAAAACGTTCGTGAACGTAAAAACACGAAAAAACGCGAAAAACACGAAAAAAACGCAAAACACGCGGTTTTGTGCTATATCTCCGTCAGTTTTATCCGATTTAGAATTTTCTACAGAAATACAAATACGACGCCCGTAGCTTTTGTTTGGTGTATAATTGAGGTCTCGGAGACAAATAGATGGTGAGAAATGTGGAAAAAACCCGTTGTGTTGGACATTTTTGACCGTATTTTCCCGCGCAAAACACTAAAATCGATATTTCGATCGATATTTTGCTCAAATTGCAAATTTTTGCGGCAAATGATTTTCTCGCGTGATCGGCTACCTATTTGATACCAAACACGGCTAGTCTATTCCTATTGGAACCGCCTGAAATGGGCGTTTGACCATTTTTTTTGCACTTTTATGGCTTCATCGAAACAGAAAAATCGGCGCTACGACCTGAGTTTTACGAAATCTTAATTCCGTCTTTTCGATGAGATAGATCTCGTTCTCTTGTTGATTATGATGTATGTTAATAGGGTATGAATTCGCAAAATGCGCGCATATTTTCAAAAACAGCGTTTTTTCGTTTGTCGAATTTTTTTTGGTTTCAAACCCCATATCTTCTAGGAAAATGAACGTATCTTGAATTTTTGACGGAAAAAGCAACCTGACGTCCGTATCTGTCGTTTGGTATATAAACAAGGTCTCGGAGACCAATAGATGCCGAGATAAATGGAAAAAACCCGTTTTGTTGGACCTTTTTTTTTCATATTTTCCCGCGCAATACGCACTATGGAATGTTGTTTACGAACGAATACCAAATATTTCGGGTCATCAAAACAGAAAAAAGCGGTTTTTCGCCATATCTCAGTCTATTTTTATCCGATTTGGAAAATTTCGACGGTTTCGGAATCCGCGTGGCCTCCTCTTTCTTCGATCTAATAGGTCCCAAACGCGTAGGAACAATACAAGTGGCCGAAAAACGTTCGTGAACGTAAAAACACGAAAAAAAACGCGAGAAAAGCGATTTTTCGCCATATCTCAGTCTATTTTATCCGATTCGAAAAATTCCGACGGTTTCGGAATCCGCGTGGCCTCCTCTTTCTTCGATCTAATAGGTCCCAAACGCGTAGGACCAATACAAGTGGCCGAAAAACGTTCGTGAACGTAAAAACACGAAAAAACGCGAAAAACACGAAAAAAACGCAAAACACGCGGTTTTTGTGCTATATCTCCGTCAGTTTTATCCGATTTAGAATTTTCTACAGAAATACAAATACGACGCCCGTAGCTTTTGTTTGGTGTATAATTGAGGTCTCGGAGACAAATAGATGGTGAGAAATGTGGAAAAAACCCGTTGTGTTGGACATTTTTGACCGTATTTTCCCGCGCAAAACACTAAAATCGATATTTCGATCGATATTTTGCTCAAATTGCAAATTTTTGCGGCAAATGATTTTCTCGCGTGATCGGCTACCTATTTGATACCAAACACGGCTAGTCTATTCCTATTGGAACCGCCTGAAATGGGCGTTTGACCATTTTTTTTGCACTTTTATGGCTTCATCGAAACAGAAAAATCGGCGCTACGACCTGAGTTTTACGAAATCTTAATTCCGTCTTTTCGATGAGATAGATCTCGTTCTCTTGTTGATTATGATGTATGTTAATAGGGTATGAATTCGCAAAATGCGCGCATATTTTCAAAAACAGCGTTTTTTCGTTTGTCGAATTTTTTTTGGTTTCAAACCCCATATCTTCTAGGAAAATGAACGTATCTTGAATTTTTGACGGAAAAAGCAACCTGACGTCCGTATCTGTCGTTTGGTATATAAACAAGGTCTCGGAGACCAATAGATGCCGAGATAAATGGAAAAAACCCGTTTTGTTGGACCTTTTTTTTTCATATTTTCCCGCGCAATACGCACTATGGAATGTTGTTTACGAACGAATACCAAATATTTCGGGTCATCAAAACAGAAAAAAGCGGTTTTTCGCCATATCTCAGTCTATTTTTATCCGATTTGGAAAATTTCGACGGTTTCGGAATCCGCGTGGCCTCCTCTTTCTTCGATCTAATAGGTCCCAAACGCGTAGGAACAATACAAGTGGCCGAAAAACGTTCGTGAACGTAAAAACACGAAAAAAAACGCGAGAAAAGCGATTTTTCGCCATATCTCAGTCTATTTTATCCGATTCGAAAAATTCCGACGGTTTCGGAATCCGCGTGGCCTCCTCTTTCTTCGATCTAATAGGTCCCAAACGCGTAGGACCAATACAAGTGGCCGAAAAACGTTCGTGAACGTAAAAACACGAAAAAACGCGAAAAACACGAAAAACAAAAAAACGCAAAACACGCGGTTTTGTGCTATATCTCCGTCAGTTTTATCCGATTTAGAATTTTCTACAGAAATACAAATACGACGCCCGTAGCTTTTGTTTGGTGTATAATTGAGGTCTCGGAGACAAATAGATGGTGAGAAATGTGGAAAAAACCCGTTGTGTTGGACATTTTTGACCGTATTTTCCCGCGCAAAACACTAAAATCGATATTTCGATCGATATTTTGCTCAAATTGCAAATTTTTGCGGCAAATGATTTTCTCGCGTGATCGGCTACCTATTTGATACCAAACACGGCTAGTCTATTCCTATTGGAACCGCCTGAAATGGGCGTTTGACCATTTTTTTTGCACTTTTATGGCTTCATCGAAACAGAAAAATCGGCGCTACGACCTGAGTTTTACGAAATCTTAATTCCGTCTTTTCGATGAGATAGATCTCGTTCTCTTGTTGATTATGATGTATGTTAATAGGGTATGAATTCGCAAAATGCGCGCATATTTTCAAAAACAGCGTTTTTTCGTTTGTCGAATTTTTTTTGGTTTCAAACCCCATATCTTCTAGGAAAATGAACGTATCTTGAATTTTTGACGGAAAAAGCAACCTGACGTCCGTATCTGTCGTTTGGTATATAAACAAGGTCTCGGAGACCAATAGATGCCGAGATAAATGGAAAAAACCCGTTTTGTTGGACCTTTTTTTTTCATATTTTCCCGCGCAATACGCACTATGGAATGTTGTTTACGAACGAATACCAAATATTTCGGGTCATCAAAACAGAAAAAAGCGGTTTTTCGCCATATCTCAGTCTATTTTTATCCGATTTGGAAAATTTCGACGGTTTCGGAATCCGCGTGGCCTCCTCTTTCTTCGATCTAATAGGTCCCAAACGCGTAGGAACAATACAAGTGGCCGAAAAACGTTCGTGAACGTAAAAACACGAAAAAAAACGCGAGAAAAGCGATTTTTCGCCATATCTCAGTCTATTTTATCCGATTCGAAAAATTCCGACGGTTTCGGAATCCGCGTGGCCTCCTCTTTCTTCGATCTAATAGGTCCCAAACGCGTAGGACCAATACAAGTGGCCGAAAAACGTTCGTGAACGTAAAAACACGAAAAAACGCGAAAAACACGAAAAAAACGCAAAACACGCGGTTTTTGTGCTATATCTCCGTCAGTTTTATCCGATTTAGAATTTTCTACAGAAATACAAATACGACGCCCGTAGCTTTTGTTTGGTGTATAATTGAGGTCTCGGAGACAAATAGATGGTGAAATGTGGAAAAAACCCGTTGTGTTGGACATTTTTGACCGTATTTTCCCGCGCAAAACACTAAAATCGATATTTCGATCGATATTTTGCTCAAATTGCAAATTTTTGCGGCAAATGATTTTCTCGCGTGATCGGCTACCTATTTGATACCAAACACGGCTAGTCTATTCCTATTGGAACCGCCTGAAATGGGCGTTTGACCATTTTTTTTGCACTTTTATGGCTTCATCGAAACAGAAAAATCGGCGCTACGACCTGAGTTTTACGAAATCTTAATTCCGTCTTTTCGATGAGATAGATCTCGTTCTCTTGTTGATTATGATGTATGTTAATAGGGTATGAATTCGCAAAATGCGCGCATATTTTCAAAAACAGCGTTTTTTCGTTTGTCGAATTTTTTTTGGTTTCAAACCCCATATCTTCTAGGAAAATGAACGTATCTTGAATTTTTGACGGAAAAAGCAACCTGACGTCCGTATCTGTCGTTTGGTATATAAACAAGGTCTCGGAGACCAATAGATGCCGAGATAAATGGAAAAAACCCGTTTTGTTGGACCTTTTTTTTTCATATTTTCCCGCGCAATACGCACTATGGAATGTTGTTTACGAACGAATACCAAATATTTCGGGTCATCAAAACAGAAAAAAGCGGTTTTTCGCCATATCTCAGTCTATTTTTATCCGATTTGGAAAATTTCGACGGTTTCGGAATCCGCGTGGCCTCCTCTTTCTTCGATCTAATAGGTCCCAAACGCGTAGGAACAATACAAGTGGCCGAAAAACGTTCGTGAACGTAAAAACACGAAAAAAAACGCGAGAAAAGCGATTTTTCGCCATATCTCAGTCTATTTTATCCGATTCGAAAAATTCCGACGGTTTCGGAATCCGCGTGGCCTCCTCTTTCTTCGATCTAATAGGTCCCAAACGCGTAGGACCAATACAAGTGGCCGAAAAACGTTCGTGAACGTAAAAACACGAAAAAACGCGAAAAACACGAAAAAAACGCAAAACACGCGGTTTTGTGCTATATCTCCGTCAGTTTTATCCGATTTAGAATTTTCTACAGAAATACAAATACGACGCCCGTAGCTTTTGTTTGGTGTATAATTGAGGTCTCGGAGACAAATAGATGGTGAAATGTGGAAAAAACCCGTTGTGTTGGACATTTTTGACCGTATTTTCCCGCGCAAAACACTAAAATCGATATTTCGATCGATATTTTGCTCAAATTGCAAATTTTTGCGGCAAATGATTTTCTCGCGTGATCGGCTACCTATTTGATACCAAACACGGCTAGTCTATTCCTATTGGAACCGCCTGAAATGGGCGTTTGACCATTTTTTTTGCACTTTTATGGCTTCATCGAAACAGAAAAATCGGCGCTACGACCTGAGTTTTACGAAATCTTAATTCCGTCTTTTCGATGAGATAGATCTCGTTCTCTTGTTGATTATGATGTATGTTAATAGGGTATGAATTCGCAAAATGCGCGCATATTTTCAAAAACAGCGTTTTTTCGTTTGTCGAATTTTTTTTGGTTTCAAACCCCATATCTTCTAGGAAAATGAACGTATCTTGAATTTTTGACGGAAAAAGCAACCTGACGTCCGTATCTGTCGTTTGGTATATAAACAAGGTCTCGGAGACCAATAGATGCCGAGATAAATGGAAAAAACCCGTTTTGTTGGACCTTTTTTTTTCATATTTTCCCGCGCAATACGCACTATGGAATGTTGTTTACGAACGAATACCAAATATTTCGGGTCATCAAAACAGAAAAAAGCGGTTTTTCGCCATATCTCAGTCTATTTTTATCCGATTTGGAAAATTTCGACGGTTTCGGAATCCGCGTGGCCTCCTCTTTCTTCGATCTAATAGGTCCCAAACGCGTAGGAACAATACAAGTGGCCGAAAAACGTTCGTGAACGTAAAAACACGAAAAAAAACGCGAGAAAAGCGATTTTTCGCCATATCTCAGTCTATTTTATCCGATTCGAAAAATTCCGACGGTTTCGGAATCCGCGTGGCCTCCTCTTTCTTCGATCTAATAGGTCCCAAACGCGTAGGACCAATACAAGTGGCCGAAAAACGTTCGTGAACGTAAAAACACGAAAAAACGCGAAAAACACGAAAAAAACGCAAAACACGCGGTTTTTGTGCTATATCTCCGTCAGTTTTATCCGATTTAGAATTTTCTACAGAAATACAAATACGACGCCCGTAGCTTTTGTTTGGTGTATAATTGAGGTCTCGGAGACAAATAGATGGTGAGAAATGTGGAAAAAACCCGTTGTGTTGGACATTTTTGACCGTATTTTCCCGCGCAAAACACTAAAATCGATATTTCGATCGATATTTTGCTCAAATTGCAAATTTTTGCGGCAAATGATTTTCTCGCGTGATCGGCTACCTATTTGATACCAAACACGGCTAGTCTATTCCTATTGGAACCGCCTGAAATGGGCGTTTGACCATTTTTTTTGCACTTTTATGGCTTCATCGAAACAGAAAAATCGGCGCTACGACCTGAGTTTTACGAAATCTTAATTCCGTCTTTTCGATGAGATAGATCTCGTTCTCTTGTTGATTATGATGTATGTTAATAGGGTATGAATTCGCAAAATGCGCGCATATTTTCAAAAACAGCGTTTTTTCGTTTGTCGAATTTTTTTTGGTTTCAAACCCCATATCTTCTAGGAAAATGAACGTATCTTGAATTTTTGACGGAAAAAGCAACCTGACGTCCGTATCTGTCGTTTGGTATATAAACAAGGTCTCGGAGACCAATAGATGCCGAGATAAATGGAAAAAACCCGTTTTGTTGGACCTTTTTTTTTCATATTTTCCCGCGCAATACGCACTATGGAATGTTGTTTACGAACGAATACCAAATATTTCGGGTCATCAAAACAGAAAAAAGCGGTTTTTCGCCATATCTCAGTCTATTTTTATCCGATTTGGAAAATTTCGACGGTTTCGGAATCCGCGTGGCCTCCTCTTTCTTCGATCTAATAGGTCCCAAACGCGTAGGAACAATACAAGTGGCCGAAAAACGTTCGTGAACGTAAAAACACGAAAAAAAACGCGAGAAAAGCGATTTTTCGCCATATCTCAGTCTATTTTATCCGATTCGAAAAATTCCGACGGTTTCGGAATCCGCGTGGCCTCCTCTTTCTTCGATCTAATAGGTCCCAAACGCGTAGGACCAATACAAGTGGCCGAAAAACGTTCGTGAACGTAAAAACACGAAAAAACGCGAAAAACACGAAAAAAACGCAAAACACGCGGTTTTGTGCTATATCTCCGTCAGTTTTATCCGATTTAGAATTTTCTACAGAAATACAAATACGACGCCCGTAGCTTTTGTTTGGTGTATAATTGAGGTCTCGGAGACAAATAGATGGTGAGAAATGTGGAAAAAACCCGTTGTGTTGGACATTTTTGACCGTATTTTCCCGCGCAAAACACTAAAATCGATATTTCGATCGATATTTTGCTCAAATTGCAAATTTTTGCGGCAAATGATTTTCTCGCGTGATCGGCTACCTATTTGATACCAAACACGGCTAGTCTATTCCTATTGGAACCGCCTGAAATGGGCGTTTGACCATTTTTTTTGCACTTTTATGGCTTCATCGAAACAGAAAAATCGGCGCTACGACCTGAGTTTTACGAAATCTTAATTCCGTCTTTTCGATGAGATAGATCTCGTTCTCTTGTTGATTATGATGTATGTTAATAGGGTATGAATTCGCAAAATGCGCGCATATTTTCAAAAACAGCGTTTTTTCGTTTGTCGAATTTTTTTTGGTTTCAAACCCCATATCTTCTAGGAAAATGAACGTATCTTGAATTTTTGACGGAAAAAGCAACCTGACGTCCGTATCTGTCGTTTGGTATATAAACAAGGTCTCGGAGACCAATAGATGCCGAGATAAATGGAAAAAACCCGTTTTGTTGGACCTTTTTTTTTCATATTTTCCCGCGCAATACGCACTATGGAATGTTGTTTACGAACGAATACCAAATATTTCGGGTCATCAAAACAGAAAAAAGCGGTTTTTCGCCATATCTCAGTCTATTTTTATCCGATTTGGAAAATTTCGACGGTTTCGGAATCCGCGTGGCCTCCTCTTTCTTCGATCTAATAGGTCCCAAACGCGTAGGAACAATACAAGTGGCCGAAAAACGTTCGTGAACGTAAAAACACGAAAAAAAACGCGAGAAAAGCGATTTTTCGCCATATCTCAGTCTATTTTTATCCGATTCGAAAAATTCCGACGGTTTCGGAATCCGCGTGGCCTCCTCTTTCTTCGATCTAATAGGTCCCAAACGCGTAGGACCAATACAAGTGGCCGAAAAACGTTCGTGAACGTAAAAAACACGAAAAACGAAAAAAAAAAAAACGCAAACACGAAAAAAACGCAAAACACGCGGTTTTGTGCTATATCTCCGTCAGTTTTATCCGATTTAGAATTTTCTACAGAAATACAAATACGACGCCCGTAGCTTTTGTTTGGTGTATAATTGAGGTCTCGGAGACAAATAGATGGTGAAATGTGGAAAAAACCCGTTGTGTTGGACATTTTTGACCGTATTTTCCCGCGCAAAACACTAAAATCGATATTTCGATCGATATTTTGCTCAAATTGCAAATTTTTGCGGCAAATGATTTTCTCGCGTGATCGGCTACCTATTTGATACCAAACACGGCTAGTCTATTCCTATTGGAACCGCCTGAAATGGGCGTTTGACCATTTTTTTTGCACTTTTATGGCTTCATCGAAACAGAAAAATCGGCGCTACGACCTGAGTTTTACGAAATCTTAATTCCGTCTTTTCGATGAGATAGATCTCGTTCTCTTGTTGATTATGATGTATGTTAATAGGGTATGAATTCGCAAAATGCGCGCATATTTTCAAAAACAGCGTTTTTTCGTTTGTCGAATTTTTTTTGGTTTCAAACCCCATATCTTCTAGGAAAATGAACGTATCTTGAATTTTTGACGGAAAAAGCAACCTGACGTCCGTATCTGTCGTTTGGTATATAAACAAGGTCTCGGAGACCAATAGATGCCGAGATAAATGGAAAAAACCCGTTTTGTTGGACCTTTTTTTTTCATATTTTCCCGCGCAATACGCACTATGGAATGTTGTTTACGAACGAATACCAAATATTTCGGGTCATCAAAACAGAAAAAAGCGGTTTTTCGCCATATCTCAGTCTATTTTTATCCGATTTGGAAAATTTCGACGGTTTCGGAATCCGCGTGGCCTCCTCTTTCTTCGATCTAATAGGTCCCAAACGCGTAGGAACAATACAAGTGGCCGAAAAACGTTCGTGAACGTAAAAACACGAAAAAAAACGCGAGAAAAGCGAACGCGAGAAAAGCGATTTTTTCGCCATATCTCAGTCTATTTTTATCCGATTCGAAAAATTCCGACGGTTTCGGAATCCGCGTGGCCTCCTCTTTCTTCGATCTAATAGGTCCCAAACGCGTAGGACCAATACAAGTGGCCGAAAAACGTTCGTGAACGTAAAAACACGAAAAAACGCGAAAAACACGAAAAAAACGCAAAACACGCGGTTTTGTGCTATATCTCCGTCAGTTTTATCCGATTTAGAATTTTCTACAGAAATACAAATACGACGCCCGTAGCTTTTGTTTGGTGTATAATTGAGGTCTCGGAGACAAATAGATGGTGAGAAATGTGGAAAAAACCCGTTGTGTTGGACATTTTTGACCGTATTTTCCCGCGCAAAACACTAAAATCGATATTTCGATCGATATTTTGCTCAAATTGCAAATTTTTGCGGCAAATGATTTTCTCGCGTGATCGGCTACCTATTTGATACCAAACACGGCTAGTCTATTCCTATTGGAACCGCCTGAAATGGGCGTTTGACCATTTTTTTTGCACTTTTATGGCTTCATCGAAACAGAAAAATCGGCGCTACGACCTGAGTTTTACGAAATCTTAATTCCGTCTTTTCGATGAGATAGATCTCGTTCTCTTGTTGATTATGATGTATGTTAATAGGGTATGAATTCGCAAAATGCGCGCATATTTTCAAAAACAGCGTTTTTTCGTTTGTCGAATTTTTTTTGGTTTCAAACCCCATATCTTCTAGGAAAATGAACGTATCTTGAATTTTTGACGGAAAAAGCAACCTGACGTCCGTATCTGTCGTTTGGTATATAAACAAGGTCTCGGAGACCAATAGATGCCGAGATAAATGGAAAAAACCCGTTTTGTTGGACCTTTTTTTTTCATATTTTCCCGCGCAATACGCACTATGGAATGTTGTTTACGAACGAATACCAAATATTTCGGGTCATCAAAACAGAAAAAAGCGGTTTTTCGCCATATCTCAGTCTATTTTTATCCGATTTGGAAAATTTCGACGGTTTCGGAATCCGCGTGGCCTCCTCTTTCTTCGATCTAATAGGTCCCAAACGCGTAGGAACAATACAAGTGGCCGAAAAACGTTCGTGAACGTAAAAACACGAAAAAAAACGCGAGAAAAGCGATTTTTCGCCATATCTCAGTCTATTTTATCCGATTCGAAAAATTCCGACGGTTTCGGAATCCGCGTGGCCTCCTCTTTCTTCGATCTAATAGGTCCCAAACGCGTAGGACCAATACAAGTGGCCGAAAAACGTTCGTGAACGTAAAAACACGAAAAAACGCGAAAAACACGAAAAAAACGCAAAACACGCGGTTTTGTGCTATATCTCCGTCAGTTTTATCCGATTTAGAATTTTCTACAGAAATACAAATACGACGCCCGTAGCTTTTGTTTGGTGTATAATTGAGGTCTCGGAGACAAATAGATGGTGAGAAATGTGGAAAAAACCCGTTGTGTTGGACATTTTTGACCGTATTTTCCCGCGCAAAACACTAAAATCGATATTTCGATCGATATTTTGCTCAAATTGCAAATTTTTGCGGCAAATGATTTTCTCGCGTGATCGGCTACCTATTTGATACCAAACACGGCTAGTCTATTCCTATTGGAACCGCCTGAAATGGGCGTTTGACCATTTTTTTTGCACTTTTATGGCTTCATCGAAACAGAAAAATCGGCGCTACGACCTGAGTTTTACGAAATCTTAATTCCGTCTTTTCGATGAGATAGATCTCGTTCTCTTGTTGATTATGATGTATGTTAATAGGGTATGAATTCGCAAAATGCGCGCATATTTTCAAAAACAGCGTTTTTTCGTTTGTCGAATTTTTTTTGGTTTCAAACCCCATATCTTCTAGGAAAATGAACGTATCTTGAATTTTTGACGGAAAAAGCAACCTGACGTCCGTATCTGTCGTTTGGTATATAAACAAGGTCTCGGAGACCAATAGATGCCGAGATAAATGGAAAAAACCCGTTTTGTTGGACCTTTTTTTTTCATATTTTCCCGCGCAATACGCACTATGGAATGTTGTTTACGAACGAATACCAAATATTTCGGGTCATCAAAACAGAAAAAAGCGGTTTTTCGCCATATCTCAGTCTATTTTATCCGATTTGGAAAATTTCGACGGTTTCGGAATCCGCGTGGCCTCCTCTTTCTTCGATCTAATAGGTCCCAAACGCGTAGGAACAATACAACAAGTGGCCGAAAAAAAATTTCGACGGTTTCGGAATCCGCGTGGCCTCCTCTTTCTTCGATCTAATAGGTCCCAAACGCGTAGGAACAATACAAGTGGCCGAAAAACGTTCGTGAACGTAAAAACACGAAAAAAAACGCGAGAAAAGCGATTTTTCGCCATATCTCAGTCTATTTTATCCGATTCGAAAAATTCCGACGGTTTCGGAATCCGCGTGGCCTCCTCTTTCTTCGATCTAATAGGTCCCAAACGCGTAGGACCAATACAAGTGGCCGAAAAACGTTCGTGAACGTAAAAACACGAAAAAACGCGAAAAACACGAAAAAAACGCAAAACACGCGGTTTTGTGCTATATCTCCGTCAGTTTTATCCGATTTAGAATTTTCTACAGAAATACAAATACGACGCCCGTAGCTTTTGTTTGGTGTATAATTGAGGTCTCGGAGACAAATAGATGGTGAGAAATGTGGAAAAAACCCGTTGTGTTGGACATTTTTGACCGTATTTTCCCGCGCAAAACACTAAAATCGATATTTCGATCGATATTTTGCTCAAATTGCAAATTTTTGCGGCAAATGATTTTCTCGCGTGATCGGCTACCTATTTGATACCAAACACGGCTAGTCTATTCCTATTGGAACCGCCTGAAATGGGCGTTTGACCATTTTTTTTGCACTTTTATGGCTTCATCGAAACAGAAAAATCGGCGCTACGACCTGAGTTTTACGAAATCTTAATTCCGTCTTTTCGATGAGATAGATCTCGTTCTCTTGTTGATTATGATGTATGTTAATAGGGTATGAATTCGCAAAATGCGCGCATATTTTCAAAAACAGCGTTTTTTCGTTTGTCGAATTTTTTTTGGTTTCAAACCCCATATCTTCTAGGAAAATGAACGTATCTTGAATTTTTGACGGAAAAAGCAACCTGACGTCCGTATCTGTCGTTTGGTATATAAACAAGGTCTCGGAGACCAATAGATGCCGAGATAAATGGAAAAAACCCGTTTTGTTGGACCTTTTTTTTTCATATTTTCCCGCGCAATACGCACTATGGAATGTTGTTTACGAACGAATACCAAATATTTCGGGTCATCAAAACAGAAAAAAGCGGTTTTTCGCCATATCTCAGTCTATTTTTATCCGATTTGGAAAATTTCGACGGTTTCGGAATCCGCGTGGCCTCCTCTTTCTTCGATCTAATAGGTCCCAAACGCGTAGGAACAATACAAGTGGCCGAAAAACGTTCGTGAACGTAAAAACACGAAAAAAAACGCGAGAAAAGCGATTTTTCGCCATATCTCAGTCTATTTTATCCGATTCGAAAAATTCCGACGGTTTCGGAATCCGCGTGGCCTCCTCTTTCTTCGATCTAATAGGTCCCAAACGCGTAGGACCAATACAAGTGGCCGAAAAACGTTCGTGAACGTAAAAACACGAAAAAACGCGAAAAACACGAAAAAAACGCAAAACACGCGGTTTTGTGCTATATCTCCGTCAGTTTTATCCGATTTAGAATTTTCTACAGAAATACAAATACGACGCCCGTAGCTTTTGTTTGGTGTATAATTGAGGTCTCGGAGACAAATAGATGGTGAGAAATGTGGAAAAAACCCGTTGTGTTGGACATTTTTGACCGTATTTTCCCGCGCAAAACACTAAAATCGATATTTCGATCGATATTTTGCTCAAATTGCAAATTTTTGCGGCAAATGATTTTCTCGCGTGATCGGCTACCTATTTGATACCAAACACGGCTAGTCTATTCCTATTGGAACCGCCTGAAATGGGCGTTTGACCATTTTTTTTGCACTTTTATGGCTTCATCGAAACAGAAAAATCGGCGCTACGACCTGAGTTTTACGAAATCTTAATTCCGTCTTTTATGAGATAGATCTCGTTCTCTTGTTGATTATGATGTATGTTAATAGGGTATGAATTCGCAAAATGCGCGCATATTTTCAAAAACAGCGTTTTTTCGTTTGTCGAATTTTTTTTGGTTTCAAACCCCATATCTTCTAGGAAAATGAACGTATCTTGAATTTTTTGACGGAAAAAGCAACCTGACGTCCGTATCTGTCGTTTGGTATATAAACAAGGTCTCGGAGACCAATAGATGCCGAGATAAATGGAAAAAACCCGTTTTGTTGGACCTTTTTTTTTCATATTTTCCCGCGCAATACGCACTATGGAATGTTGTTTACGAACGAATACCAAATATTTCGGGTCATCAAAACAGAAAAAAGCGGTTTTTTCGCCATATCTCAGTCTATTTTTATCCGATTTGGAAAATTTCGACGGTTTCGGAATCCGCGTGGCCTCCTCTTTCTTCGATCTAATAGGTCCCAAACGCGTAGGAACAATACAAGTGGCCGAAAAACGTTCGTGAACGTAAAAAACACGAAAAAAAAAAAAACGCGAGAAAAGCGATTTTTTCGCCATATCTCAGTCTATTTTTATCCGATTCGAAAAATTCCGACGGTTTCGGAATCCGCGTGGCCTCCTCTTTCTTCGATCTAATAGGTCCCAAACGCGTAGGACCAATACAAGTGGCCGAAAAACGTTCGTGAACGTAAAAAACACGAAAAAAACGCGAAAAACACGAAAAAAACGCAAAACACGCGGTTTTGTGCTATATCTCCGTCAGTTTTATCCGATTTAGAATTTTCTACAGAAATACAAATACGACGCCCGTAGCTTTTGTTTGGTGTATAATTGAGGTCTCGGAGACAAATAGATGGTGAAATGTGGAAAAAACCCGTTGTGTTGGACATTTTTGACCGTATTTTCCCGCGCAAAACACTAAAATCGATATTTCGATCGATATTTTGCTCAAATTGCAAATTTTTGCGGCAAATGATTTTCTCGCGTGATCGGCTACCTATTTGATACCAAACACGGCTAGTCTATTCCTATTGGAACCGCCTGAAATGGGCGTTTGACCATTTTTTTTGCACTTTTATGGCTTCATCGAAACAGAAAAATCGGCGCTACGACCTGAGTTTTACGAAATCTTAATTCCGTCTTTTCGATGAGATAGATCTCGTTCTCTTGTTGATTATGATGTATGTTAATAGGGTATGAATTCGCAAAATGCGCGCATATTTTCAAAAACAGCGTTTTTTCGTTTGTCGAATTTTTTTTGGTTTCAAACCCCATATCTTCTAGGAAAATGAACGTATCTTGAATTTTTGACGGAAAAAGCAACCTGACGTCCGTATCTGTCGTTTGGTATATAAACAAGGTCTCGGAGACCAATAGATGCCGAGATAAATGGAAAAAACCCGTTTTGTTGGACCTTTTTTTTTCATATTTTCCCGCGCAATACGCACTATGGAATGTTGTTTACGAACGAATACCAAATATTTCGGGTCATCAAAACAGAAAAAAGCGGTTTTTCGCCATATCTCAGTCTATTTTTATCCGATTTGGAAAATTTCGACGGTTTCGGAATCCGCGTGGCCTCCTCTTTCTTCGATCTAATAGGTCCCAAACGCGTAGGAACAATACAAGTGGCCGAAAAACGTTCGTGAACGTAAAAACACGAAAAAAAACGCGAGAAAAGCGATTTTTCGCCATATCTCAGTCTATTTTATCCGATTCGAAAAATTCCGACGGTTTCGGAATCCGCGTGGCCTCCTCTTTCTTCGATCTAATAGGTCCCAAACGCGTAGGACCAATACAAGTGGCCGAAAAACGTTCGTGAACGTAAAAACACGAAAAAACGCGAAAAACACGAAAAAAACGCAAAACACGCGGTTTTTGTGCTATATCTCCGTCAGTTTTATCCGATTTAGAATTTTCTACAGAAATACAAATACGACGCCCGTAGCTTTTGTTTGGTGTATAATTGAGGTCTCGGAGACAAATAGATGGTGAGAAATGTGGAAAAAACCCGTTGTGTTGGACATTTTTGACCGTATTTTCCCGCGCAAAACACTAAAATCGATATTTCGATCGATATTTTGCTCAAATTGCAAATTTTTGCGGCAAATGATTTTCTCGCGTGATCGGCTACCTATTTGATACCAAACACGGCTAGTCTATTCCTATTGGAACCGCCTGAAATGGGCGTTTGACCATTTTTTTTGCACTTTTATGGCTTCATCGAAACAGAAAAATCGGCGCTACGACCTGAGTTTTACGAAATCTTAATTCCGTCTTTTCGATGAGATAGATCTCGTTCTCTTGTTGATTATGATGTATGTTAATAGGGTATGAATTCGCAAAATGCGCGCATATTTTCAAAAACAGCGTTTTTTCGTTTGTCGAATTTTTTTTGGTTTCAAACCCCATATCTTCTAGGAAAATGAACGTATCTTGAATTTTTGACGGAAAAAGCAACCTGACGTCCGTATCTGTCGTTTGGTATATAAACAAGGTCTCGGAGACCAATAGATGCCGAGATAAATGGAAAAAACCCGTTTTGTTGGACCTTTTTTTTTCATATTTTCCCGCGCAATACGCACTATGGAATGTTGTTTACGAACGAATACCAAATATTTCGGGTCATCAAAACAGAAAAAAGCGGTTTTTCGCCATATCTCAGTCTATTTTTATCCGATTTGGAAAATTTCGACGGTTTCGGAATCCGCGTGGCCTCCTCTTTCTTCGATCTAATAGGTCCCAAACGCGTAGGAACAATACAAGTGGCCGAAAAACGTTCGTGAACGTAAAAACACGAAAAAAAACGCGAGAAAAGCGATTTTTCGCCATATCTCAGTCTATTTTATCCGATTCGAAAAATTCCGACGGTTTCGGAATCCGCGTGGCCTCCTCTTTCTTCGATCTAATAGGTCCCAAACGCGTAGGACCAATACAAGTGGCCGAAAAACGTTCGTGAACGTAAAAACACGAAAAAACGCGAAAAACACGAAAAAAACGCAAAACACGCGGTTTTTGTGCTATATCTCCGTCAGTTTTATCCGATTTAGAATTTTCTACAGAAATACAAATACGACGCCCGTAGCTTTTGTTTGGTGTATAATTGAGGTCTCGGAGACAAATAGATGGTGAAATGTGGAAAAAACCCGTTGTGTTGGACATTTTTGACCGTATTTTCCCGCGCAAAACACTAAAATCGATATTTCGATCGATATTTTGCTCAAATTGCAAATTTTTGCGGCAAATGATTTTCTCGCGTGATCGGCTACCTATTTGATACCAAACACGGCTAGTCTATTCCTATTGGAACCGCCTGAAATGGGCGTTTGACCATTTTTTTTGCACTTTTATGGCTTCATCGAAACAGAAAAATCGGCGCTACGACCTGAGTTTTACGAAATCTTAATTCCGTCTTTTCGATGAGATAGATCTCGTTCTCTTGTTGATTATGATGTATGTTAATAGGGTATGAATTCGCAAAATGCGCGCATATTTTCAAAAACAGCGTTTTTTTCGTTTGTCGATTTTTTTTTTTGGTTTCAAACCCCCATATCTTCTAGGAAAATGAACGTATCTTGAATTTTTGACGGAAAAAGCAACCTGACGTCCGTATCTGTCGTTTGGTATATAAACAAGGTCTC
>JAIVES010000052.1:0-26205 GCA_032441835.1 Slavum lentiscoides
CGAACGTTATGTCTATTATTGACTCGAATCTTGTCGGATGAATGTTGGGTTATTGCCTGTATTACATGGTGACATGTTCAAGCAAGACATCGAATCAGCTAGGAGGATGCCTCTCGCGTCCTCCTTATGGCTACCCCACCATCCGGATTTGGAGTTAAAATCTCCGGCGGCGATAACGGGTATTGCAGAGTCTCTTATACTCGTCTCCAGCCGGTCTAGAAACTCCGTGAACTCTTCGATGGACGAGCTAGATGCAGGGGGCCAGTAACAACTGTAAAAGCGTATGCCCGATAGTTCCACCCACCTGAAACCTCGCTCTGGTAGTCCTGTATTTTCTAGTGAGACCCTTTCTGATGTCGCCACTGCTGCTCTTCCCGTCAGATCCGAGTACCACGCGTTTTCCTCGCCTTCGTCCCTATTTTGTTCGCTGACTATCATCACGTCTGCCTCGATTTGTTTAGCCGTTCGCTTCATATATCCGTGAGAAGCTCGGCCTGTTCCTACGTTGACTTGTAGGATTCTAATCATTGTTGATCTGATGTCTTCATAGCCTCAAGTGCTCGCCTAAAGGGTGACACTTGAAACTTCCCAGGATATGGTTTTTCCCTTCATTTTCGCAAAGCATGCAGTTCGGCTCTCCCCTGCATTCTTTGCTCTGATGTCCTCCTTCCCCGCACTTCCAGCAATTTCTTGACCTGTCGTTTCCTTCACAGTTTCTCCTAGTGTGTCCGAATCCTTGGCATCTATAGCAGCGTTGCACTTCTTTGAGCACTCTGGCTCTGCAATTCACATACCCAATTCTGATTCTACGGAGTGGTTCCGACCCCAACTCCGTTGCCGGTATTTTCACCACCGCCGTCTGCGTGCCGCTTCTTGCTCTCCTCCGGCTAAGCAATTGGACTGCTTCCGACTTCCCGTACATCTCATTTGCTGCTTTGAATATTTCTTCCTCCGTGGCTTCTTCATCTATATCTCTAATCTCCACTTTAATTGAGTCGCTGTATTTGGATATTTTCGTCTCTGTTCCTATAGCACTGGTCAATACTTGCATAATTTCTTCAGTATTTTGTGCTCCTCTGATCAATTCTACTCGTAAATCTCCGCTGTTAGTCTTCTTTAACGAATGGAAATTCTGACCGATCTGTTTAACACTGTCCTGCGACTTAATTTTCTTGAGCATATCTGCGTACGTTTGACCTTTTGATTGAATCAGAAGAGTGGTCGGTTTCCGGCGTTTTTTCCTTCTGCGATTTACTATCGTAAATTCTTCTTCTGTGTTATTCCCACGATTGTGCTGTTGTGAATTCGATAGTTTCGAAGGTCGGCGTGTTTGCTCGCTTTTTGCGCGCAGATCATTTGGATTGACTGGTTCCGGTTCTTGCTTCAAATTCATCGGCCACCAGCAGGGTGTGTCCGTCGAGGCATCGGCCGTTTCCACACGCCTCCGTCCGTTCCTAGCTACGGGCTTCTCGTCAGTCCCTGATATTTTACCATGTTGCGACTCATCGGTTTGGATACTCATATCTTTAGTTACCTTACATTTAGATTTAGAGGACCTTACCTTTACGTACTGAGCCAGTACTCTTCCAGTGTTTGCCAGAGTGGTCTTCAACTCCTTATGGACGTTCCGGTTTTCGCCTGCGAAAGCCGTCATCGTTCTCACGTATCCCTGGACCATTGACAGGAGCTCTTCTTCGTTGAGGACACCGATGTTGATGGTCCTCGACCGTGACGCTCTGCTTGACCTGCTGTCCACTTGCAGTGGATTTTCTTCCCTTGCGAGGTTTCCAGTTTCTGCCTCTCTCTCGTTTTCCACCGGATTGCCAGCCGGTGGGTCTGGGTTCTTTGTTTCTTTGTCATCTATCATATTGTTCCCACGAGAACACGGGAAGGGTGCGTCCGCCGCTACAGAGCCCGGATGTAGCGGTAAGGCTGTATTCTGTTGGGTGCGCCAGGTGCCCAACAGGATCCTCGTGGACACGTGTCTACTTCGTGCCAAGAGGTTGAAGGAGCCTAACCGAAAGGCGTCCTAACCCGTCCTAACCCTCTTAAGGTTGTTCTCCGCCGTCCCTAACCCCCGTCCTAACCCGTCCTAACCCGTCCTAACCCGTCCTAACCCGTCCTAACCCGTCCTAACCCGTCCTAACCCGTCCTAACCCGTCCTAACCCGTCCTAACCCGTCCTAACCCGTCCTAACCCGTCCTAACCCGTCCTAACCCGTCCTCCGGCCACCGCTACCCCCTCCCACCCCCCGCTTTTTTTTTATTTCATTTTTTTTTTTTATCTTATCTTATCTTATCTTATCTTATCTTATCTTATCTTATCTTATCTTATCTTAAACTTTCTGTTGTTATCTTTCAATTATCTCTCAACACACTTTTATCATGACTTCATGTAATCTCGATTACACATACAAACTGTACAAACACGCTTCAAATCCGATAAAAACCGCTAAAAGCGTATGATACACACAGAGTTTCGAACCGGGACCTATCGCGCCGTGAGATACTGTACGAGCCACTCAGCCACGATGGTCACTTGGCGGCTGTCGACTCTGACTGCTATTTAAACTATACACTTTCTACTGTACAGCGTCCTGCTCGTGTATTCGAATCATTGTGCTCCTGCATTTTGATTTCCCATTTCCCCCACTGTTTGTATACAGCATTTATAGTTCACACACTATACAGTATAACTACACAATGTATACTGTTTTATTATCGTACCTTCTTACGTGAATCCTAGTACTTTTCTTCTTTTCTCTCGTACAAATACAGTCATCCCTCCAAAACCGAGACCATTGGATAGCCATTCCCTTCACGAAGAAGTAGAGGTCTTTAAAAAGGCGTTACCCCTTCTATGAAAGGAGAATTCCGGATTAAGTACGAAAAAACATTTATGAGGTACCAGGAACTCAGGAGGTAGGTGCCGTTCGGCCGACGCTGCCGTTCAACATGTGGACACACTAAATCATTGCCGAAGCCGCAGAATCAACAGGTGCTGCAAACAATCTTCTCCACCTTCCCGTGTGACCACGACCCTGCAACCGGTGCCGACCGCTTCCTCGTGGTCAAATCGGAAAACGCTCCGGAGGAATTTTCAATGCGCCCTCCCCTTCCACCGCAGTCGAGGGGAAGTCAAAGGTATATTGTTTCCTTCGCTACTCGGTAACCGAGTGTCGTATCGTCGAGGGACCTTCGGAATCCGAACCGCGGGGTCCTAACGAGTCCCGCAGTACCACTTTCGATGCGATCCCTTTAAAATTGAGAGTATTATAAGTATGAGACCTATACGTCACTTGTGTCCGATAATCGTTTATATATACCTAGGCTTAAACTGACATACGTACCCGTCAGTACGATGCCCCCCTAAGTCGAAAAGCGTCGGATTGAACCTAATACTTTTCTTCCTTTCTTTCGTACAAATACAGTCATCCCTCCAAAACCGACACCATTGAATAGCCATTCCCTTCACGAAGAAGAAGACGTCTTTAAAAAGGCGATACCCCTTCTATGAAAGGAGAAATTCCGGATTGAGTACGAAAAAACAAATATGAGGTACCAGGAACTCAGGAGGTATGTGCCGTTCGGCCGACGCTGCCGTTCAACAGGTGGACACACTAAATCATTGCTGAAGCCGCAGAATCAACAGGTGCTGCAAACAATTTTCTCCGCCTTCCCGTGCGACCTCAGCGACGAAACAGGTGCCACGGGCTTCCTCAGTGTCAGATCGGGAAACCGTCCGAAGGAATTTTCTCCACGCCCACCACTTAAACCAAAATAAGGGAAAATAATACTCCGTGTCACGTATTACTATATTTTTATTTACCGCAAGTTTAATAAACAAGATATCGCGTATTACGCAACACGGTTATATTGCCGCAGACGCGGAATCAACAGGTGCCGCGAACAATCTTCTCCACCTTCCCGTGTGACCACGACCCTGCAACCGGTGCCGACCGCTTCCTCTTGGTCAAATCGGAAAACGCTCCGGAGGAATTTTCAATGCGCCCTCTCCTTCCACCGCAATCGAGGGGAAGTCAAAGGTATATTGTTTCCCTCGTTACTCGGTAACCGAGTGTCGTATCGACGAGGGACCTTCGGAATCCGAACCGCGGGGTCCTAACGAATCCGGCAGTACCACTTTCGATGCGATCCCTTTAAAATTGAGAGTATTATAAGTATTTATATAAATATTCCATATATATAAATATTCCATATTTGGCATTATACCTGGCATAATACTCCGTGTAACGTATTATTACATTTTCATCAACAGCACGTTTAATAAACAAAATACCACAATCGGACGAGGGTCATCGAGTTATACGCAACGCGATGTACGACATACTAAAATACCCCTTCCATCCTTTCTTTTGACACCGTAATAACTCCTCGAGTTTTACAGCTAGAGCTACAGTAGAGTCTCCGGACAAAAACCGTAAGATTCCTTGTAGATAGCTGTACGCGGTACGCCATCACACCGAGGGCGGCAAATCCCTTCCAAAGGTGTTAAACCCGAATCCCTTCGCAGGTATTTCACCGCCCCGTGAGCGGGGTCGTCGGATAGTGCTCTTCGAGGCTCTACGATAAAAACTCGCGAAGTAATCACGGTTCGAAAAAAAGGGGTGGGGGACACTTTTAGTATGTTATACACCGAGGTGCGTAATACAGAAATACTTTAGTCCGGGGTCGATATCTCGTTTATTGAACGTGTGGTATACTATAACATATATATATTATCGTAAAATAGTTTACGGCGAAAATCAACTTTACGAAAAAACGTAAGTAGTCTGTTAGGTGACACGTACGAATGCACGAATAAGTATAATTTTATTTAAAAAATGTCCCGATCCTCATAACTCGCGAACCGTTAGAGATACGTGAAAACATCAAAGGACCAAAAATGATCCCCGTACCCAAATCTCTCGGATTCCATAGTAAGGAATACGAAATCCAAAAAATAACAATTTGTTTAAGCGCCGCCCCCTATTTTCAAAAATTCGTAACTCGGCTCCTATTCATAACTAAGAGACCGGACCGACGGCATGACGTTTCTCGTGCACTCCGCTATGGGATTCCGTAAAAAAAATTCCGACCCCTCCCCTAAATTCTACAAATCGTAACTCCCATCTCCCTTACTCTACAGCGACAACAGTGATACCGTTGAACGCGTTAGAACGCCCCGGTTCTGATTCCGAAGACCCCGTATCGTTACAACAATTATTTACAGAGTTATACTTGAATACCTTCGGAAGGGATTTCGCACCCCCGGTGTGATGGCGTACCGCGTAGAGCTCTACGCAACGTATCTTTTGGTCTGAATTCGGTGGCTCTACGTTAAAAATTGAAGGAATTATTACGGATTGAAAAAATGGGAGGCGGGTAAATTTTACACGGTGCCGCGTAATACGGTAAAACGTCGAAAAAAGCGGTTTTTTCGCCATATCTCAGTCTGTCTTCATCCCATATGGAAAATTTCGACGGTTTCGGAATCCGCGTGGCCTCCTCTTTCTTCGATCTAATAGGTCCCAAACGCGTAGGACCAATACAAGTGGCCGAAAAACGTTCGTGAACGTAAAAAACACGAAAAAAAACGCGAGAAAAGCGGTTTATTCGCCATATCTCAGTCTACTTTTATCCGATTCGAAAAATTCCGACGGTTTCGGAATCCGCGTGGCCTCCTCTTTCTTCGATCTAATAGGTCCCAAACGCGTAGGACCAATACAAGTGGCCGAAAAACGTTCGTGAACGTAAAAAACACGAAAAAAACGCAAAACACGCGGTTTTTGTGCTATATCTCCGTCAGTTTTTATCCGATTTAGAATTTTTCTACAGAAATACAAATACGACGCCCGTAGCTTTTGTTTGGTGTATAATTGAGGTCTCGGAGACAAATAGATGGTGAGAAATGTGGAAAAAACCCGTTGTGTTGGACATTTTTTGACCGTATTTTCCCGCGCAAAACACTAAAAATCGATATTTCGATCGATATTTTGCTCAAATTGCAAATTTTTGCGGCAAATGATTTTCTCGCGTGATCGGCTACCTATTTGATACCAAACACGGCTAGTCTATTCCTATTGGAACCGCCTGAAATGGGCGTTTGACCATTTTTTTTGCACTTTTATGGCTTCATCGAAACAGAAAAATCGGCGCTACGACCTGAGTTTTACGAAATCTTAATTCCGTCTTTTCGATGAGATAGATCTCGTTCTCTTGTTGATTATGATGTATGTTAATAGGGTATGAATTCGCAAAATGCGCGCATATTTTCAAAAACAGCGTTTTTTCGTTTGTCGAATTTTTTTTTGGTTTCAAACCCCATATCTTCTAGGAAAATGAACGTATCTTGAATTTTTGACGGAAAAAGCAACCTGACGTCCGTATCTGTCGTTTGGTATATAAACAAGGTCTCGGAGACCAATAGATGCCGAGATAAATGGAAAAAACCCGTTTTGTTGGACCTTTTTTTTTCATATTTTCCCGCGCAATACGCACTATGGAATGTTGTTTACGAACGAATACCAAATATTTCGGGTCATCAAAACAGAAAAAGCGGTTTTTCGCCATATCTCAGTCTATTTTATCCGATTTGGAAAATTTCGACGGTTTCGGAATCCGCGTGGCCTCCTCTTTCTTCGATCTAATAGGTCCCAAACGCGTAGGAACAATACAAGTGGCCGAAAAACGTTCGTGAACGTAAAAACACGAAAAAAAACGCGAGAAAAGCGATTTTTCGCCATATCTCAGTCTATTTTTATCCGATTCGAAAAATTCCGACGGTTTCGGAATCCGCGTGGCCTCCTCTTTCTTCGATCTAATAGGTCCCAAACGCGTAGGACCAATACAAGTGGCCGAAAAACGTTCGTGAACGTAAAAAACACGAAAAAACGCGAAAACACGAAAAAACGCAAAACACGCGGTTTTTGTGCTATATCTCCGTCAGTTTTTATCCGATTTAGAATTTTCTACAGAAATACAAATACGACGCCCGTAGCTTTTGTTTGGTGTATAATTGAGGTCTCGGAGACAAATAGATGGTGAGAAATGTGGAAAAAACCCGTTGTGTTGGACATTTTTTGACCGTATTTTCCCGCGCAAAACACTAAAAATCGATATTTCGATCGATATTTTGCTCAAATTGCAAATTTTTGCGGCAAATGATTTTCTCGCGTGATCGGCTACCTATTTGATACCAAACACGGCTAGTCTATTCCTATTGGAACCGCCTGAAATGGGCGTTTGACCATTTTTTTTTTGCACTTTTATGGCTTCATCGAAACAGAAAAATCGGCGCTACGACCTGAGTTTTACGAAATCTTAATTCCGTCTTTTCGATGAGATAGATCTCGTTCTCTTGTTGATTATGATGTATGTTAATAGGGTATGAATTCGCAAAATGCGCGCATATTTTCCAAAAACAGCGTTTTTTCGTTTGTCGAATTTTTTTTGGTTTCAAACCCCATATCTTCTAGGAAAATGAACGTATCTTGAATTTTTGACGGAAAAAGCAACCTGACGTCCGTATCTGTCGTTTGGTATATAAACAAGGTCTCGGAGACCAATAGATGCCGAGATAAATGGAAAAAACCCGTTTTGTTGGACCTTTTTTTTTCATATTTTCCCGCGCAATACGCACTATGGAATGTTGTTTACGAACGAATACCAAATATTTCGGGTCATCAAAACAGAAAAAAGCGGTTTTTCGCCATATCTCAGTCTATTTTTATCCGATTTGGAAAATTTCGACGGTTTCGGAATCCGCGTGGCCTCCTCTTTCTTCGATCTAATAGGTCCCAAACGCGTAGGAACAATACAAGTGGCCGAAAAACGTTCGTGAACGTAAAAACACGAAAAAAAACGCGAGAAAAGCGATTTTTCGCCATATCTCAGTCTATTTTATCCGATTCGAAAAATTCCGACGGTTTCGGAATCCGCGTGGCCTCCTCTTTCTTCGATCTAATAGGTCCCAAACGCGTAGGACCAATACAAGTGGCCGAAAAACGTTCGTGAACGTAAAAACACGAAAAAACGCGAAAACACGAAAAAACGCAAAACACGCGGTTTTTGTGCTATATCTCCGTCAGTTTTATCCGATTTAGAATTTTCTACAGAAATACAAATACGACGCCCGTAGCTTTTGTTTGGTGTATAATTGAGGTCTCGGAGACAAATAGATGGTGAGAAATGTGGAAAAAACCCGTTGTGTTGGACATTTTTGACCGTATTTTCCGCGCAAAACACTAAAATCGATATTTCGATCGATATTTTGCTCAAATTGCAAATTTTTTGCGGCAAATGATTTTCTCGCGTGATCGGCTACCTATTTGATACCAAACACGGCTAGTCTATTCCTATTGGAACCGCCTGAAATGGGCGTTTGACCATTTTTTTTTTTGCACTTTTATGGCTTCATCGAAACAGAAAAATCGGCGCTACGACCTGAGTTTTACGAAATCTTAATTCCGTCTTTTCGATGAGATAGATCTCGTTCTCTTGTTGATTATGATGTATGTTAATAGGGTATGAATTCGCAAAATGCGCGCATATTTTCAAAAACAGCGTTTTTTCGTTTGTCGAATTTTTTTTGGTTTCAAACCCCATATCTTCTAGGAAAATGAACGTATCTTGAATTTTTGACGGAAAAAGCAACCTGACGTCCGTATCTGTCGTTTGGTATATAAACAAGGTCTCGGAGACCAATAGATGCCGAGATAAATGGAAAAAACCCGTTTTGTTGGACCTTTTTTTTTCATATTTTCCCGCGCAATACGCACTATGGAATGTTGTTTACGAACGAATACCAAATATTTCGGGTCATCAAAACAGAAAAAAGCGGTTTTTCGCCATATCTCAGTCTATTTTTATCCGATTTGGAAAATTTCGACGGTTTCGGAATCCGCGTGGCCTCCTCTTTCTTCGATCTAATAGGTCCCAAACGCGTAGGAACAATACAAGTGGCCGAAAAACGTTCGTGAACGTAAAAACACGAAAAAAAACGCGAGAAAAGCGATTTTTCGCCATATCTCAGTCTATTTTATCCGATTCGAAAAATTCCGACGGTTTCGGAATCCGCGTGGCCTCCTCTTTCTTCGATCTAATAGGTCCCAAACGCGTAGGACCAATACAAGTGGCCGAAAAACGTTCGTGAACGTAAAAACACGAAAAAACGCGAAAAACACGAAAAAACGCAAAACACGCGGTTTTTGTGCTATATCTCCGTCAGTTTTTATCCGATTTAGAATTTTTCTACAGAAATACAAATACGACGCCCGTAGCTTTTGTTTGGTGTATAATTGAGGTCTCGGAGACAAATAGATGGTGAGAAATGTGGAAAAAACCCGTTGTGTTGGACATTTTTGACCGTATTTTCCCGCGCAAAACACTAAAAATCGATATTTCGATCGATATTTTGCTCAAATTGCAAATTTTTTGCGGCAAATGATTTTCTCGCGTGATCGGCTACCTATTTGATACCAAACACGGCTAGTCTATTCCTATTGGAACCGCCTGAAATGGGCGTTTGACCATTTATTTTTTTTGCACTTTTATGGCTTCATCGAAACAGAAAAATCGGCGCTACGACCTGAGTTTTTACGAAATCTTAATTCCGTCTTTTCGATGAGATAGATCTCGTTCTCTTGTTGATTATGATGTATGTTAATAGGGTATGAATTCGCAAAATGCGCGCATATTTTCCAAAAAACAGCGTTTTTTCGTTTGTCGAATTTTTTTTTGGTTTCAAACCCCCATATCTTCTAGGAAAATGAACGTATCTTGAATTTTTGACGGAAAAAGCAACCTGACGTCCGTATCTGTCGTTTGGTATATAAACAAGGTCTCGGAGACCAATAGATGCCGAGATAAATGGAAAAAACCCGTTTTGTTGGACCTTTTTTTTTCATATTTTCCCGCGCAATACGCACTATGGAATGTTGTTTACGAACGAATACCAAATATTTCGGGTCATCAAAACAGAAAAAGCGGTTTTTCGCCATATCTCAGTCTATTTTATCCGATTTGGAAAATTTCGACGGTTTCGGAATCCGCGTGGCCTCCTCTTTCTTCGATCTAATAGGTCCCAAACGCGTAGGAACAATACAAGTGGCCGAAAACGTTCGTGAACGTAAAAACACGAAAAAAAACGCGAGAAAAGCGATTTTTCGCCATATCTCAGTCTATTTTATCCGATTCGAAAAATTCCGACGGTTTCGGAATCCGCGTGGCCTCCTCTTTCTTCGATCTAATAGGTCCCAAACGCGTAGGACCAATACAAGTGGCCGAAAAACGTTCGTGAACGTAAAAACACGAAAAAACGCGAAAACACGAAAAAACGCAAAACACGCGGTTTTTGTGCTATATCTCCGTCAGTTTTATCCGATTTAGAATTTTCTACAGAAATACAAATACGACGCCCGTAGCTTTTGTTTGGTGTATAATTGAGGTCTCGGAGACAAATAGATGGTGAGAAATGTGGAAAAAACCCGTTGTGTTGGACATTTTTGACCGTATTTTCCCGCGCAAAACACTAAAATCGATATTTCGATCGATATTTTGCTCAAATTGCAAATTTTTGCGGCAAATGATTTTCTCGCGTGATCGGCTACCTATTTGATACCAAACACGGCTAGTCTATTCCTATTGGAACCGCCTGAAATGGGCGTTTGACCATTTTTTTTTGCACTTTTATGGCTTCATCGAAACAGAAAAATCGGCGCTACGACCTGAGTTTTACGAAATCTTAATTCCGTCTTTTCGATGAGATAGATCTCGTTCTCTTGTTGATTATGATGTATGTTAATAGGGTATGAATTCGCAAAATGCGCGCATATTTTCAAAAACAGCGTTTTTTCGTTTGTCGAATTTTTTTTTGGTTTCAAACCCCATATCTTCTAGGAAAATGAACGTATCTTGAATTTTTGACGGAAAAAGCAACCTGACGTCCGTATCTGTCGTTTGGTATATAAACAAGGTCTCGGAGACCAATAGATGCCGAGATAAATGGAAAAAACCCGTTTTGTTGGACCTTTTTTTTTCATATTTTCCCGCGCAATACGCACTATGGAATGTTGTTTACGAACGAATACCAAATATTTCGGGTCATCAAAACAGAAAAAAGCGGTTTTTCGCCATATCTCAGTCTATTTTTATCCGATTTGGAAAATTTCGACGGTTTCGGAATCCGCGTGGCCTCCTCTTTCTTCGATCTAATAGGTCCCAAACGCGTAGGAACAATACAAGTGGCCGAAAAACGTTCGTGAACGTAAAAACACGAAAAAAAACGCGAGAAAAGCGATTTTTCGCCATATCTCAGTCTATTTTATCCGATTCGAAAAATTCCGACGGTTTCGGAATCCGCGTGGCCTCCTCTTTCTTCGATCTAATAGGTCCCAAACGCGTAGGACCAATACAAGTGGCCGAAAAACGTTCGTGAACGTAAAAAACACGAAAAAAACGCGAAAAACACGAAAAAAAACGCAAAACACGCGGTTTTTGTGCTATATCTCCGTCAGTTTTTATCCGATTTAGAATTTTTCTACAGAAATACAAATACGACGCCCGTAGCTTTTGTTTGGTGTATAATTGAGGTCTCGGAGACAAATAGATGGTGAGAAATGTGGAAAAAACCCGTTGTGTTGGACATTTTTTGACCGTATTTTCCCGCGCAAAACACTAAAATCGATATTTCGATCGATATTTTGCTCAAATTGCAAATTTTTGCGGCAAATGATTTTCTCGCGTGATCGGCTACCTATTTGATACCAAACACGGTACCGGATAATTTAAATGAATTAGCGAATATTTTTTATGTAATAACCAACAAGATTTATAATTACTGAGGTCTCTCCGTGTTCGTTTCCCGAGCACGTATATGTACATCCTAATCGTCGAACCTCAGTAGTTATCGTCATCTACGTCGTAAATATTGTATGTATTCGCAGAGTATATTGTTTATTTTTATTAATATTTTAAATTGTACGTTATTTTGGGTAAAACGTTAAAATGAGTACGTTCACAGCAACTTCGTACGCTGATGCCAAGGCGAGAATTGAGCGTGGTTTAAAGAGGTTAGCAACGTTTATGTCAGCCATAGATAATTTCAAGAAGATAACACAAATACTACGAAACGTATTAAGGTCATGAATATGTTACGCGAATTAACAGATATACGATCTCACGTTGAATCGGATATACAAATAATGGAGTCGTCGGTGAACTTAAACGTAGTTCCTAATATTACGTCGCATGAATTTAGTCAATCACTCGCAGATACCTTTGATACTTTATACTATGAATTGTTAAGTTCTGCAGATATTCTTGGTATGTCTACATCACAACCTATGGATATGTCGTCGTCGTTACTCAATAATTCTGTCAATCCAAATTCTACAATGTCGTCATTGGCCAATTTTCATTTGCCAAAAAGAAAATTTCCAATCTTTTCAGGTAATATCTCGGAATGGCAAGGATTTGAAAACCTATTTAATTCCATTTTATCTCACGTGCCAAATTTACCTGATATTGAACGTTTCGAAATATTAAAACATCGCTTGAAGGAGAAGCTCTAGCCCTCATTAAACATTTGCCTATTACAGTACTAAATTATCATAGTGCTTGGGAAATATTAAAAACACAGTATGGAAATAAAAGAGATTTAGCCCGTCATCATTTGGATGCATTGTTATCAATTGGTCCGATCAGTACAAATAATGCTCCATCAATAAAAACCGCAATTAATTCCATAGTTGAACACCTCGCTGCTTTAAATAATCTTGGTTTTACTACGAAACAATGGAGTCCAATGCTTATTCATATATTTGAGAAAAATTTAGACAGAGATCTTCGATCTCGCTGGGAACTTTTAGTTGGTAATCGTCATCTTCCGTCTACTGATGAGTTCGTTGATTTCTTACGGAGTCATTTGCGTTCTGCGGAAGCCATATCAACTCAAAATTCTAAAGTTGATAAGAAACCACAACAATTTTTGAAAGTAAGTCGTTCGGCCGGCACTTCAAAGGTGTTAATGACTTCGATGACATCTACATCGGATAAGTGTGATTTATGTCACGAGAATCATGAAATTAGAAAATGTTCACTTTTTTTAATAAAAAAGCCGAAAGAACGTTTTAACTTTATAAAAGAACGACGTATGTGTATAAATTGTCTTCGATCTGGACACTCTGCGTCAACTTGCACTTCGAAATTTTTATGCAAAAATTGCAATAAATCACATCACTCACTTCTTCATTTTGAAACAGTCACAAAAGCCTCTCCTCCAAAATCGATTAATAACACTTCATCAACTTCGTCTCAAGGTTCATCAACTCCTCCAACAAATGTTCAATGTAATTCGGTATTATTAAACGGCGATATTTCAAATGAAAACCAACTACCACTTGTATCGTTAACGGTCAAGAATCAACTTAGGCCAGTTGTTCTTTTGTCTACTATTCTAGTACGAGTGCGATCTTTAACAAACGAATTTTATATGTTACGTGCCTTACTTGACTCTGGAGCTCAAGCAAGTTTTATAACAGACAACTGGGCTTCACGATTATCATTACGTCGGCGTCGTTGTGACTTACAAGTTAGCGCTCTTTCAAATGTTCCGTTGAAAGAATTAAAAGGTTGTGTGACGGTGGAATTGTGTGTTCCAAATAATGGAAATCCGATTTCTATTAATGCTATAGTCATTCCTTCTATAACAGATCGTACACCACAAAATATTGTAACTCCAGGAAATGGGATCATTTATCTAATATACAATTAGCAGATCCTCAATACAACATGCCAGGTCCAATAGATTTATTATTAGGTGCTGAAGTAACTTCAATGTTGTTAACGGGTGGTGTCATACGAGGAAATTCTGATGAACCGATAGCCTTGAATACGAGTTTCGGTTGGGTTATAATGGGACCTACAGGTTCAACTAACCGTCAACCTGACATCAAATCGTTTCATATTTCAGTCACAGAGAATCTTGATAATGCTATCAAGAAATTTTGGGAAATTGAAGAACCACCTTCAATACAGTGCTCCACTCCAGATGATATTCAAGCGGAACAAATATACAAAAATACGGTGACACGGCTCGAAACTGGTAGATTTATGTTATCATTGCCCTTTCGAACCAGTCGTCCAATCTTAGGAGATTCATTCACCATAGCAATGCATCGCTTCAAGTCTCTTGAACAACGACTATCTCACAACCCACAACTTCAAAAAGATTATCACGAATTTATGAAAAATTATTTGGATTGTAATCATATGGAACTTTTAACTATTAATGATGAACAAAATCCATATTCGTATTATATCCCTCATCATTGTGTGTTGAAACCAGATAGTACAACTACCAAATTACGTGTGGTTTTTAATGCTTCTTCAAAAACAAAATCTGGTCAATCTCTAAACGAAATGTTACTTAGCGGTCCTAAACTTCAACCAAATTTACAATTTATTCTACTTCGTGCTCGTCTGTCCAAATATATTTTCATGGCAGACATTAAACAAATGTATAGACAAATTTTAATTCAACCTGAAGATCGTAATTATCTACGTATTTTATGGCGTTTTAATTCATCAGACCCAATAAACACTTATCGTTTGTGTACAGTTACATATGGAACTTCATGCGCTCCTCATCAAGCTCTCCGTACATTGAGGGAACTAGCTACGATTGGACGCGAGAAATTTCCCTTCGCTTCCGAAATTTTATTAACGGATACATATGTCGACGACATCTTGTCCGGGGCTGAAACAGATGAGGAAGCTTTACACAAACAGACTCAATTGATTGCTTTATGTGGTCAAGGACAATTTGAGTTACGGAAATGGGCAAGTAACAATTCTCGAATACTTCATGCTGTTTCTGAAGATGATAGGCTAATGTCTCCGGCTGTATTTTTTGATGACGTTGACAATAAAGGTTTGAAAATACTTGGAATGCAATGGGACCCTAAATTCGACACATTTTCGTATAAATTATCACAAATTTCAGTTAATCCAACAAAGAGATCAATATTATCTGAAATTGCTAAAGTGTTCGATCCACTTGGTTTGCTATCACCTGTTACGTTTTTACTGAAACATTTTATGCAGCAACTGTGGACTGCTGGTATTGGATGGGACGATCAAGTTCCCCATGAACTTTCGACTATCTGGTTGCGCTATCAAAATGAATTTTCACTATTAAGCAATGTTAATGTACCTCGTAGAATAACTTGCGATTATCCGATTAATTATCAACTTCATGTATTCACGGACAGTTCTCAAAAGGGATACGCTGCAGCTGTTTATCTCCGAGGAATTTCTTCAAATAATGTTATCTGTCAATTGGTTACTGCCAAGTCCAAAGTAGCTCCTCTTAAGTGCTTAAGTGTTCCACGCCTTGAACTTTGTGCCGCAGTTTTAGGTGCAAAGTTATTACGTACAATTCATGATATATATACCAAAAGAATAACTATTGACAATATGCATGCATGGACCGACTCGTCTACTGTTCTTGCTTGGATTAAATCATCTCCTCATCGATGGGTTACCTTTGTTGCCAATAGAACGAGTCTAATTCAAGAACTAACTGCTCCTGAAATATGGCGTCATGTATCAACTCATGAAAATCCAGTTGATTGTGCCTCTAGAGGTTTATTTCAGCTGAACTGATTACCCATCCTTTATGGTGGTCAGGCCCATCATTTTACTTAACGATGAGTCCACTTGGCCCAATTACCAATTACCAAATCACCAAACTAAAAATGAAACAGTGCCAGAACTTCGAAAATTATAGTTCACATGGTTGCAGAAGAAAGTGAAATTCAACGTCTCCTCAATCGATGTTCATCGTGGGAAAAAATTAAACGAATCATCGCATACTGCCTCAAATGGAAATTGCATTATATATCTCCAAATAAACGTGTTAATGAATTAACTCCAGCTGATCTCGATCTTGCGGTTACAACAATTATTCGGTCAGTTCAACACGTTGAGTTCAAAACCGAACTCGATGCTGTGACTTTAAATAAACCTCTCGTGAAATCGTTTCGTCGTTTAGATCTTTTCCTTGATTCGTCTGAACTACTTCGAGTGGGAGGTCGACTAAGCAATGCTTCCATTCCATATGCACAAAAACATCCCATATTGCTACCGAAACGGCATAGACTTACGGAGATAATAATCGATGCTTATCATACTCGTTTATGTCACCCAGGAACTTCAGCATTGCAATCAAATCTTCAAAGAGATTTTTGGATAATATCAGCTCGTCAAGCTATTAGATCACGCGTTCGGAAGTGCATTGCATGTTTTCGACACAATCCTAAAGAAATTACTCCTAAAATGGCATCACTTCCCACTTATAGACTTCAGCAAGTAAAACCTTTTTACATTTCTGGAGTAGATTACGCGGGTCCTTTACCCATTAAACAATGTCGTGGCAGAAATCTCGCACCCATTCAAGTGTACATCTGTTTATTTGTGTGTATGAACACTAAAGCCTTACATCTCGAACTTAGCTCTGATCTTTCAACGGAATCTTTTTTAATGGCATTTTCACGGTTTGCGGCACGTCGTGGCCCAATTCAAGAAATACATAGTGACCGTGGTACTAACTTCGTTGGCGCTTCGCAACTATTAACCGATTTCACGACTAGTACACAGTACCAAACCAAGATCTCCAACCATTTAGCCTTACAAAATATTCACTGGTCATTCAATCCACCGTCTGCCCCACATTTTGGAGGTCTTTGGGAGGCTGGCGTAAAATCAACAAAAACTTTACTGCTTCGTTCCATTGGAACACACAAATTATCGTATGAAGAATTATACACAGTATTAACGCGAATTGAAGCCACTCTTAATTCACGCCCTCTGTGCGCTCTGAGCAATGATACAAACGATATGGAAGCACTAACACCTAGTCATTTTTTGACTTTGGAACCATCAACCTCGTTACCTGATCCTACATTAACACACGTACCGATGTCAAAATATCAAAGATGGCGACTTATATCTGATATTCATCAATGTTTCTGGACACGTTGGCAAAATGAATACTTAGTAAGTCTTCAAGTTCGAGCAAAATGGACCACACAACAGGAGTCAGTGAAATTGGGTGATTTAGTGCTGATCAAAGAACCCACCCCTCCATTAACATGGCGTCTTGGTCGTGTCCAACAACTACATCCTGGCTCAGATGGTATTATTCGTGTTGTCACCGTTCGAACACAACACGGAACGTTTAAAAGACCAGTTATTAAACTTTGTCCACTTCCACTCTGTTGAAGGTACAATCCTTCAACGCGGGCAGGATGTTCGCGCCATAAACTAAATACGGCGCTCATTCACTGTAATTAAAATTATTATTTATCGTTTCATTTATTTATATAAATCTAATGTGGTTATCTACCCAGTCGTTGACCTGTTTACTCGCCGTACCATTATCGTTATTATTTATTCTTATTTTTGTTATTATCGTTTTTATTATAATTTTCGTCGTAATCGTCGGCGTTTTTCGTATTACGTGGTCGTTGTCGTTGCGTGCCGTATTGTAAAATGGCAATTTTTTTATAAACGTAAAATTATTTAGCGTTTCGCGCTTTTTAATTGTTTTTTTTTGTATTTTGTCGTCGCTTGTCACCGGGACCTCCGTCGAACGTCCGTTTTTACGTACATATTCACTGTCCGTTCGGGTAAAATGTACATCGGTTGAATTTCGTCTTCGTTGTTTTGATATTTTGCCCAACGCCGAACATTTTCATCGCCGCACCAACGCTCCGTATTACTATTGTCTTTTCGAGGAACAGGTTATTTTTTTTATAAATATTTCTTTTCTTTTGTTATATTGTTATTATTTTATTTTGTACAATTATTATAAAATTGTTTTGTTGTTGTCGAAATATTTTAAGTATTGTGTATTAATCCCCCTGTTCCCCATATAATTAAGATATTATTGGTTTGATTTATTTTGTTTTTTTTTTTTTTTAAATTACAGTCCACTTATTTATATTTTATTTTATTTGGTTTTTCATTCATTATATTTTTTTTTCCTCGCTATATATTCGTTAGATATTTTGTGTGGTTATTATACATTTGGTCCATTCGTACCGGATAATTTAAATGAATTAGCGAATATTTTTTATGTAATAACCAACAAGATTTATAATTACTGAGGTCTCTCCCGTGTTCGTTTCCCGAGCACGTATATGTACATCCTAATCGTCGAACCTCAGTAGTTATCGTCATCTACGTCGTAAATATTGTATGTATTCGCAGAGTATATTGTTTATTTTTATTAATATTTTAAATTGTACGTTATTTTGGGTAAAACGTTAAAATGAGTACGTTCACAGCAACTTCGTACGCTGATGCCAAGGCGAGAATTGAGCGTGGTTTAAAGAGGTTAGCAACGTTTATGTCAGCCATAGATAATTTCCAAGAAGATAACACAAATACTACGAAACGTATTAAGGTCATGAATATGTTACGCGAATTAACAGATATACGATCTCACGTTGAATCGGATATACAAATAATGGAGTCGTCGGTGAACTTAAACGTAGTTCCTAATATTACGTCGCATGAATTTAGTCAATCACTCGCAGATACCTTTGATACTTTATACTATGAATTGTTAAGTTCTGCAGATATTCTTGGTATGTCTACATCACAACCTATGGATATGTCGTCGTCGTTACTCAATAATTCTGTCAATCCAAATTCTACAATGTCGTCATTGGCCAATTTTCATTTGCCAAAAAGAAAATTTCCAATCTTTTCAGGTAATATCTCGGAATGGCAAGGATTTGAAAACCTATTTAATTCCATTTTATCTCACGTGCCAAATTTACCTGATATTGAACGTTTCGAAATATTAAAAACATCGCTTGAAGGAGAAGCTCTAGCCCTCATTAAACATTTGCCTATTACAGTACTAAATTATCATAGTGCTTGGGAAATATTAAAAACACAGTATGGAAATAAAAGAGATTTAGCCCGTCATCATTTGGATGCATTGTTATCAATTGGTCCGATCAGTACAAATAATGCTCCATCAATAAAAACCGCAATTAATTCCATAGTTGAACACCTCGCTGCTTTAAATAATCTTGGTTTTACTACGAAACAATGGAGTCCAATGCTTATTCATATATTTGAGAAAAATTTAGACAGAGATCTTCGATCTCGCTGGGAACTTTTAGTTGGTAATCGTCATCTTCCGTCTACTGATGAGTTCGTTGATTTCTTACGGAGTCATTTGCGTTCTGCGGAAGCCATATCAACTCAAAATTCTAAAGTTGATAAGAAACCACAACAATTTTGAAAGTAAGTCGTTCGGCCGGCACTTCAAAGGTGTTAATGACTTCGATGACATCTACATCGGATAAGTGTGATTTATGTCACGAGAATCATGAAATTAGAAAATGTTCACTTTTTTAATAAAAAGCCGAAAGAACGTTTTAACTTTATAAAGAACGACGTATGTGTATAAATTGTCTTCGATCTGGACACTCTGCGTCAACTTGCACTTCGAAATTTTATGCAAAATTGCAATAAATCACATCACTCACTTCTTCATTTTGAAACAGTCACAAAAGCCTCTCCTCCAAAATCGATTAATAACACTTCATCAACTTCGTCTCAAGGTTCATCAACTCCTCCAACAAATGTTCAATGTAATTCGGTATTATTAAACGGCGATATTTCAAATGAAAACCAACTACCACTTGTATCGTTAACGGTCAAGAATCAACTTAGGCCAGTTGTTCTTTTGTCTACTATTCTAGTACGAGTGCGATCTTTAACAAACGAATTTTATATGTTACGTGCCTTACTTGACTCTGGAGCTCAAGCAAGTTTTATAACAGACAACTGGGCTTCACGATTATCATTACGTCGGCGTCGTTGTGACTTACAAGTTAGCGCTCTTTCAAATGTTCCGTTGAAAGAATTAAAAGGTTGTGTGACGGTGGAATTGTGTGTTCCAAATAATGGAAATCCGATTTCTATTAATGCTATAGTCATTCCTTCTATAACAGATCGTACACCACAAAATATTGTAACTCCAGGAAATGGGATCATTTATCTAATATACAATTAGCAGATCCTCAATACAACATGCCAGGTCCAATAGATTTATTATTAGGTGCTGAAGTAACTTCAATGTTGTTAACGGGTGGTGTCATACGAGGAAATTCTGATGAACCGATAGCCTTGAATACGAGTTTCGGTTGGGTTATAATGGGACCTACAGGTTCAACTAACCGTCAACCTGACATCAAATCGTTTCATATTTCAGTCACAGAGAATCTTGATAATGCTATCAAGAAATTTTGGGAAATTGAAGAACCACCTTCAATACAGTGCTCCACTCCAGATGATATTCAAGCGGAACAAATATACAAAATACGGTGACACGGCTCGAAACTGGTAGATTTATGTTATCATTGCCCTTTCGAACCAGTCGTCCAATCTTAGGAGATTCATTCACCATAGCAATGCATCGCTTCAAGTCTCTTGAACAACGACTATCTCACAACCCACAACTTCAAAAAGATTATCACGAATTTATGAAAAATTATTTGGATTGTAATCATATGGAACTTTTAACTATTAATGATGAACAAAATCCATATTCGTATTATATCCCTCATCATTGTGTGTTGAAACCAGATAGTACAACTACCAAATTACGTGTGGTTTTAATGCTTCTTCAAAACAAAATCTGGTCAATCTCTAAACGAAATGTTACTTAGCGGTCCTAAACTTCAACCAAATTTACAATTTATTCTACTTCGTGCTCGTCTGTCCAAATATATTTTCATGGCAGACATTAAACAAATGTATAGACAAATTTTAATTCAACCTGAAGATCGTAATTATCTACGTATTTTATGGCGTTTTAATTCATCAGACCCAATAAACACTTATCGTTTGTGTACAGTTACATATGGAACTTCATGCGCTCCTCATCAAGCTCTCCGTACATTGAGGGAACTAGCTACGATTGGACGCGAGAAATTTCCCTTCGCTTCCGAAATTTTATTAACGGATACATATGTCGACGACATCTTGTCCGGGGCTGAAACAGATGAGGAAGCTTTACACAAACAGACTCAATTGATTGCTTTATGTGGTCAAGGACAATTTGAGTTACGGAAATGGGCAAGTAACAATTCTCGAATACTTCATGCTGTTTCTGAAGATGATAGGCTAATGTCTCCGGCTGTATTTTTTGATGACGTTGACAATAAAGGTTTGAAAATACTTGGAATGCAATGGGACCCTAAATTCGACACATTTTCGTATAAATTATCACAAATTTCAGTTAATCCAACAAAGAGATCAATATTATCTGAAATTGCTAAAGTGTTCGATCCACTTGGTTTGCTATCACCTGTTACGTTTTTACTGAAACATTTTATGCAGCAACTGTGGACTGCTGGTATTGGATGGGACGATCAAGTTCCCCATGAACTTTCGACTATCTGGTTGCGCTATCAAAATGAATTTTCACTATTAAGCAATGTTAATGTACCTCGTAGAATAACTTGCGATTATCCGATTAATTATCAACTTCATGTATTCACGGACAGTTCTCAAAAGGGATACGCTGCAGCTGTTTATCTCCGAGGAATTTCTTCAAATAATGTTATCTGTCAATTGGTTACTGCCAAGTCCAAAGTAGCTCCTCTTAAGTGCTTAAGTGTTCCACGCCTTGAACTTTGTGCCGCAGTTTTAGGTGCAAAGTTATTACGTACAATTCATGATATATATACCAAAAGAATAACTATTGACAATATGCATGCATGGACCGACTCGTCTACTGTTCTTGCTTGGATTAAATCATCTCCTCATCGATGGGTTACCTTTGTTGCCAATAGAACGAGTCTAATTCAAGAACTAACTGCTCCTGAAATATGGCGTCATGTATCAACTCATGAAAATCCAGTTGATTGTGCCTCTAGAGGTTTATTTCCAGCTGAACTGATTACCCATCCTTTATGGTGGTCAGGCCCATCATTTTACTTAACGATGAGTCCACTTGGCCCAATTACCAATTACCAAATCACCAAACTAAAAATGAAACAGTGCCAGAACTTCGAAAATTATAGTTCACATGGTTGCAGAAGAAAGTGAAATTCAACGTCTCCTCAATCGATGTTCATCGTGGGAAAAATTAAACGAATCATCGCATACTGCCTCAAATGGAAATTGCATTATATATCTCCAAATAAACGTGTTAATGAATTAACTCCAGCTGATCTCGATCTTGCGGTTACAACAATTATTCGGTCAGTTCAACACGTTGAGTTCAAAACCGAACTCGATGCTGTGACTTTAAATAAACCTCTCGTGAAATCGTTTCGTCGTTTAGATCTTTTCCTTGATTCGTCTGAACTACTTCGAGTGGGAGGTCGACTAAGCAATGCTTCCATTCCATATGCACAAAAACATCCCATATTGCTACCGAAACGGCATAGACTTACGGAGATAATAATCGATGCTTATCATACTCGTTTATGTCACCCAGGAACTTCAGCATTGCAATCAAATCTTCAAAGAGATTTTTGGATAATATCAGCTCGTCAAGCTATTAGATCACGCGTTCGGAAGTGCATTGCATGTTTTCGACACAATCCTAAAGAAATTACTCCTAAAATGGCATCACTTCCCACTTATAGACTTCAGCAAGTAAAACCTTTTTACATTTCTGGAGTAGATTACGCGGGTCCTTTACCCATTAAACAATGTCGTGGCAGAAATCTCGCACCCATTCAAGTGTACATCTGTTTATTTGTGTGTATGAACACTAAAGCCTTACATCTCGAACTTAGCTCTGATCTTTCAACGGAATCTTTTTTAATGGCATTTTCACGGTTTGCGGCACGTCGTGGCCCAATTCAAGAAATACATAGTGACCGTGGTACTAACTTCGTTGGCGCTTCGCAACTATTAACCGATTTCACGACTAGTACACAGTACCAAACCAAGATCTCCAACCATTTAGCCTTACAAAATATTCACTGGTCATTCAATCCACCGTCTGCCCCACATTTTGGAGGTCTTTGGGAGGCTGGCGTAAAATCAACAAAAACTTTACTGCTTCGTTCCATTGGAACACACAAATTATCGTATGAAGAATTATACACAGTATTAACGCGAATTGAAGCCACTCTTAATTCACGCCCTCTGTGCGCTCTGAGCAATGATACAAACGATATGGAAGCACTAACACCTAGTCATTTTTTGACTTTGGAACCATCAACCTCGTTACCTGATCCTACATTAACACACGTACCGATGTCAAAATATCAAAGATGGCGACTTATATCTGATATTCATCAATGTTTCTGGACACGTTGGCAAAATGAATACTTAGTAAGTCTTCAAGTTCGAGCAAAATGGACCACACAACAGGAGTCAGTGAAATTGGGTGATTTAGTGCTGATCAAAGAACCCACCCCTCCATTAACATGGCGTCTTGGTCGTGTCCAACAACTACATCCTGGCTCAGATGGTATTATTCGTGTTGTCACCGTTCGAACACAACACGGAACGTTTAAAGACCAGTTATTAAACTTTGTCCACTTCCACTCTGTTGAAGGTACAATCCTTCAACGCGGGCAGGATGTTCGCGCCATAAACTAAATACGGCGCTCATTCACTGTAATTAAAATTATTATTTATCGTTTCATTTATTTATATAAATCTAATGTGGTTATCTACCCAGTCGTTGACCTGTTTACTCGCCGTACCATTATCGTTATTATTTATTCTTATTTTGTTATTATCGTTTTTATTATAATTTTCGTCGTAATCGTCGGCGTTTTTCGTATTACGTGGTCGTTGTCGTTGCGTGCCGTATTGTAAAATGGCAATTTTTTTATAAACGTAAAATTATTTAGCGTTTCGCGCTTTTTAATTGTTTTTTTTTGTATTTTGTCGTCGCTTGTCACCGGGACCTCCGTCGAACGTCCGTTTTTACGTACATATTCACTGTCCGTTCGGGTAAAATGTACATCGGTTGAATTTCGTCTTCGTTGTTTTGATATTTTGCCCAACGCCGAACATTTTCATCGCCGCACCAACGCTCCGTATTACTATTGTCTTTTCGAGGAACAGGTTATTTTTTTTATAAATATTTCTTTTCTTTTGTTATATTGTTATTATTTTATTTTGTACAATTATTATAAAATTGTTTTGTTGTTGTCGAAATATTTTTAAGTATTGTGTATTAATCCCCCCTGTTCCCCATATAATTAAGATATTATTGGTTTGATTTATTTTGTTTTTTTTTTTAAATTACAGTCCACTTATTTATATTTTATTTTATTTGGTTTTCATTCATTATATTTTTTTTCCTCGCTATATATTCGTTAGATATTTTGTGTGGTTATTATACAGATTTGGAAAATTTCGACGGTTTTCGGAATCCGTGTGGCTTCTCCTCTCTTCGATCTAATAGGTCCCAAACGCGTAGGAACAATACAAGTGGCCGAAAAACGTTCGTGAACGTAAAAGAAAAACGCGAAAACGCTGAAAAAAACAAAACACGCGGCTGTTTGTGCAATATCTCCGTCAGCTTTTATCCGATTTAGAATTTTTCTACAGAAATACAAATACGACGCCCGTAGCTTTTGTTTGGTGTATAATTGAGGTCCTCGGAGACAAATAGATGGTGAGAAATGTGAAAAAAACCGTTGTGTTGGACATTTTTTGACCGTATTTTCCCGCGCAAAACACTAAAAAATCGATATTTCTGATCGATATTTTGCTCAAATTGCAAAATTTTTGCGGCAAAGGATTTTCGCGTGATCGGCTACCTATTTGATACCAAACACGGCTAGTCTATTCCTATTGGAACCGCCTGAAATGGGCGTTTGACCATTTTTTTTGCAATTTTTTATGGCTTCATCTGAACAGAAAATCGGCGCTTACGACCTGAGTTTTACGAAATCTTAATTCCGTCTTTTTCGATGAGATAGATCTCATTCTCTTGTTGATTATGATGTATGTTAATAGGTATGAATTCGCAAAATGCGCGCATATTTTCCAAAAACAGCGTTTTTTTCGTTTGCCGAATTTTTTTTTTTGGTTTCAAACCCCATATCTTCTAGGAAAATGAACGTATCTTAAATTTTTTGACGGAAAAAGCAACCTGACGTCCGTATCTGTCGTTTGGTATATAAACAAGGTCTCGAGACCAATAGATGCCGAGATAAATGGAAAAAACCCGTTTTGTTGGACCTTTTTTTCATATTTTCCGCGCAATACGCACTATGGAATGTTGTTTACGAATGAATACCAAATATTTGAGGTCATCAAAACAGAAAAAAAAGCGGTTTTTCGCCATATCTCAGTCTATTTTATCCGATTCGGAATAATTTCGACGGTTTCCAGGAACCGCGTGGCCTCCTCTTTCTTCGATCTAATAGGTCCCAAACGCGTAGGACCAATACAAGTTAATGAAAAACGTTCGTGAACGTAAAAACATCGAAAAAAAACGCGAAAACACGAAAAAAACGCAAAACACGCGCGTTTTTGTACTTATATCTCCGTCAGTTTTTATCCGATTTAGAATTTTTCTACAGAAATACAAATACGACGCCCGTAGCTTTTGTTTGGTGTATAATTGAGGTCTCGGAGACAAATAGATGGTAAGAAATGTGGAAAAAACCCGTTGTGTTGGACATTTTTTGACCGTATTTTCCCGCGCAAAACACTAAAAATCGATATTTCGATCGATATTTTGCTCAAATTGCAAATTTTTTGCGGCAAATGATTTTCTCGCGTGATCGGCTACCTATTTGATACCAAACACGGATAGTCTATTCCTATTGGAACCGCCTGAAATGAGCGTTTGACCATTTTTTATTTGCACTTTTATGAAGCTTCATCGAAACAGAAAAATCGGCGCTACGACCTGAGTTTTTACGATATCTTAATTCCGTCTTTTCGATGAGATAGATCTCGTTCTCTTGTTGATTGGTGATGTATGTTAATAGGGTATGAATTCGCAAAATGCGTGCATATTTTCCAAAAACAGCGTTTTTTCGTTTGTCGAATTTTTTTTGGTTTCAAACCATATATTCTAGGAAATGAACGTATTCTTGAATTTTTTTGACAAAAAGCAAACCTACGTCCGTATCTGTCGTTTGAATATAAACAAGGTCTCGAGACCAATAGATGCTGAGATAAATGGAAA
>JAIVES010000077.1:0-18048 GCA_032441835.1 Slavum lentiscoides
TTTTCGGCCACTTGTATTGGTCCTACGCGTTGGAGAGTTATTAGGTCGAAGAAAGAGGAGGCCACGCGGATTCCGAAACCGTCGGAATTTTTCAAATCGGATAAAAATAGACTGAGATATAGCGAAAAAACCGCATTTTTCGCGTTTTTTTCGTATTTTTTACGTTCACGAACGTTTTTCGGCCACTTGTATTGGTCCTACGCGTTTGGGAGTTATTAGATCGAAGAAAGAGGAGGCCACGCGGATTCCGAAACCGTCGAGATTTTTCAAATCGGATAAAAATAGACTTAGTTATGGCAAAAAAACCGCTTTTTCGCGTTTTTTCGTATTTTTACGTTCACGAACGTTTTTCGGCCACTTGTATTGGTCCTACGCGTTTGGGAGTTATTAGATCGAAGAAAGAGGAGGCCACGCGGATTCCGAAACCGTCGAAATTTTTCAAATCGGATAAAAATAGACTGAGTTATGGCAAAAAACCGCTTTTTCGCGTTTTTTCGTATTTTTTTTTTTACGTTCACGAACGTTTTCGGCCACTTGTATTGGTCCTACGCGTTTGGGAGTTATTAGATCGAAGAAGAAAGAGGAGCCACGCGGATTCCGAAACCGTCGAAATTTTTCAAATCGGATAAAATAGACTGAGTTATGGCAAAAAACCGCTTTTTCGCGTTTTTCATGTATTTTTTAATTTCAATCTCTCTTCACATACGTCATAGGCAGTCGGCGACCGAGCACTGTATTATGCAAAGTCCGCATTGATATCCGGTGGTAATTGCGATCGGAATGTCGATTTTCTGTTTTGATGATACGAAATATTTGTTATTCGGTCGTAAACAACGTTCCGTAGTGCGTATTGCGCGGGAAAATGTGAAAAAAAAAAATTCTACAAAATGGGTTTTTCCACAATACTGACTGTGGTACGCAGATAAAACCGCTTTTTGCGTTTTTTTCGTGTTTTTTACGTTCACGAACGTTTTCGGTCACTTGTATTGGTCCTACGCGTTCGGGACCTATTAGATCAAAGAAAGAGGAGCCCACGCGGATTCCGAAACCGTCGGAATTTTCCGAATCGGATAAAAATAGACTGAGATATGGCGAAAAAACCGCGTTTTTCGCGTTTTTTTCGTTCACGAACGTTTTTCGGCCACTTGTATTGGTCCTACGCGTTTGGGAGTTATTAGATCGAAGAAAGAGGAGGCCACGCGGATTCCGAAACCGTCGGAATTTTTCAAATCGGATAAAAATAGACTGAGATATGGCGAAAAAACCGCTTTTTCGCGTTTTTTTCGTATTTTTTACGTTCACGAACGTTTTTCGGCCACTTGTATTGGTCCTACGCGTTTGGGAGTTATTAGATCGAAGAAAGAGGAGGCCACGCGGATTCCGAAACCGTCGGAATTTTCCAAATCGGATAAAATAGACTGAGATATAGCGAAAAACCGCTTTTTCGCGTTTTTTCGTGTTTTTACGTTCACGAACGTTTTTCGGCCACTTGTATTGGTCCTACGCGTTTGGGAGTTATTAGATCGAAGAAAGAGGAGGCCACGCGGATTCCGAAACCGTCGAAATTTTTCAAATCGGATAAAAATAGACTGAGTTATGGCAAAAAAACCGCTTTTTCGCGTTTTTTCATGTATTTTTTTAATTTCAATTTCTCTTCACATACGTCATAGGCAGTCGGCGACCGAGCACTGTATTATGCAAAAGTCCGCATTGATATCCGGTTGTAATTACGATTGGAATGTCGATTTTTCTGTTTTGATGATACGAAATATTTGTTATTCGGTCGTAAACAACGTTCTGTAGTGCGTATTGCGCGGGAAAATGTGAAAAAAAAAAATTCTACAAAATGGGTTTTTTCACAATACTGACTGTGGTACGCAGATAAAACCGCTTTTTTTGCGTTTTTTTCGTGTTTTTTACGTTCACGAACGTTTTTCGGTCACTTGTATTGGTCCTACGCGTTCGGGACCTATTAGATCAAAGAAAGAGGAGCCCACGCGGATTCCGAAACCGTCGGAATTTTCCGAATCGGATAAAAATAGACTGAGATATGGCGAAAAACCGCGTTTTTCGCGTTTTTCGTTCACGAACGTTTTTCGGCCACTTGTATTGGTCCTACGCGTTTGGGAGTTATTAGATCGAAGAAAGAGGAGGCCACGCGGATTCCGAAACCGTCGGAATTTTCCAAATCGGATAAAAATAGACTGAGATATGGCGAAAAAACCGTTTTTTTCGTATTTTTTACGTTCACGAACGTTTTTCGGCCACTTGTATTGGTCCTACGCGTTTGGGAGTTATTAGATCGAAGAAAGAGGAGGCCACGCGGATTCCGAAACCGTCGGAATTTTTCAAATCGGATAAAATAGACTGAGATATAGCGAAAAAACCGCTTTTTCGCGTTTTTTCGTATTTTTACGTTCACGAACGTTTTCGGCCACTTGTATTGGTCCTACGCGTTTGGGAGTTATTAGATCGAAGAAAGAGGAGGCCACGCGGATTCCGAAACCGTCGGAATTTTCCAAATCGGATAAAAATAGACTGAGATATAGCGAAAAACCGCTTTTTCGCGTTTTCTTCGTATTTTTACGTTCACGAACGTTTTCGGCCACTTGTATTGGTCCTACGCGTTTGGGAGTTATTAGATCGAAGAAAGAGGAGGCCACGCGGATTCCGAAACCGTCAAAATTTTACAAATCGGATAAAAATAGACTGAGTTATGGCAAAAAACCGCGTTTTTCGCGTTTTTTTTCGTTCACGAACTTTTTTCGGCCACTTGTATTGGTCCTACGCGTTTGGGAGTTATTAGATCGAAGAAAGAGGAGGCCACGCGGATTCCGAAACCGTCGAAATTTTTCAAATCGGATAAAATAGACTGAGTTATGGCAAAAAACCGCTTTTTCGCGTTTTTCATGTATTTTTTAATTTCAATCTCTTCACATACGTCATAGGCAGTCGGCGACCGAGCACTGTATTATGCAAAAGTCCGCATTGATATCCGGTGTAGGTTAGGTTAGGTTAGGTTAGGTTAGGTTAGGTTAGGTTAGGTTAGGTTAGGTTAGGTTAGGTTAGGTTCCCCCTCCTGGAACTCACCTTGACGTGGTGAGGGGGCTTGAGCGGTTGTTCTGTGAAGCTTAGTGCTATGCCAACGGTGGTTTATTCCGCCAGCAGGGTTTCCCATGTTGGACAGGACGAAGCGGAGAACAACCTGACTAAGAGTTCTGGGCTGATCCTTACTTTGGCTAGTTGGGATCAGCAAGGCCCGAGCACGCCTTTCGCAGATGAAAAACCGGCTCCTTCAACCCCCAACTCGTGGAGGGGGTCTCTTGGCACGGAAGTAGACACGTGTCCACGAGGATCCTGTTGGGCACCTGGCGCACCCAACAGAATACAGCCTTACCGCTACATCCGGGCTCTGTAGCGGCGGACGCACCCTTCCCGTGTTCTCGTGGGAACAATATGATAGATGACAAAGAAACAAAGAACCCAGACCCACCGGCTGGCAATCCGGTGGAAAACGAGAGAGAGGCAGAAACTGGAAACCTCGCAAGGGAAGAAAATCCACTGCAAGTGGACAGCAGGTCAAGCGGAGCGTCACGGTCGAGGACCATCAACATCGGTGTCCTCAACGAAGAAGAGCTCCTGTCAATGGTCCAGGGATACGTGAGAACGATGACGGCTTTCGCAGGCGAAAACCGGAACGTCCATAAGGAGTTGAAGACCACTCTGGCAAACACTGGAAGAGTACTGGCTCAGTACGTAAAGGTAAGGTCCTCTAAATCTAAATGTAAGGTAACTAAAGATATGAGTATCCAAACCGATGAGTCGCAACATGGTAAAATATCAGGGACTGACGAGAAGCCCGTAGCTAGGAACGGACGGAGGCGTGTGGAAACGGCCGATGCCTCGACGGACACACCCTGCTGGTGGCCGATGAATTTGAAGCAAGAACCGGAACCAGTCAATCCAAATGATCTGCGCGCAAAAAGCGAGCAAACACGCCGACCTTCGAAACTATCGAATTCACAACAGCACAATCGTGGGAATAACACAGAAGAAGAATTTACGATAGTAAATCGCAGAAGGAAAAAACGCCGGAAACCGACCACTCTTCTGATTCAATCAAAAGGTCAAACGTACGCAGATATGCTCAAGAAAATTAAGTCGCAGGACAGTGTTAAACAGATCGGTCAGAATTTCCATTCGTTAAAGAAGACTAACAGCGGAGATTTACGAGTAGAATTGATCAGAGGAGCACAAAATACTGAAGAAATTATGCAAGTATTGACCAGTGCTATAGGAACAGAGACGAAAATATCCAAATACAGCGACTCAATTAAAGTGGAGATTAGAGATATAGATGAAGAAGCCACGGAGGAAGAAATATTCAAAGCAGCAAATGAGATGTACGGGAAGTCGGAAGCAGTCCAATTGCTTAGCCGGAGGAGAGCAAGAAGCGGCACGCAGACGGCGGTGGTGAAAATACCGGCAACGGAGTTGGGGTCGGAACCACTCCGTAGAATCAGAATTGGGTATGTGAATTGCAGAGCCAGAGTGCTCAAAGAAGTGCAACGCTGCTATAGATGCCAAGGATTCGGACACACTAGGAGAAACTGTGAAGGAAACGACAGGTCAAGAAATTGCTGGAAGTGCGGGGAAGGAGGATATCAGAGCAAAGAATGCAGGGAGAGCCGAACTGCATGCTTTGCGAAAATGAAGGGAAAAACCATATCCTGGGAAGTTTCAAGTGTCACTCCTTTAGGCGAGCACTTGAGGCTATGAAGACATCAGATCAACAATGATTAGAATCCTACAAGTCAACGTAGGAACAGGCCGAGCTTCTCACGGATATATGAAGCGAACGGCTAAACAAATCGAGGCAGACGTGATGATAGTCAGCGAACAAAATAGGGACGAAGGCGAGGAAAACGCGTGGTACTCGGATCTGACGGGAAGAGCAGCAGTGGCGACATCAGAAAGGGTCTCACTAGAAAATACAGGACTACCAGAGCGAGGTTTCAGGTGGGTGGAACTATCGGGCATACGCTTTACAGTTGTTACTGGCCCCTGCATCTAGCTCGTCCATCGAAGAGTTCACGGAGTTTCTAGACCGGCTGGAGACGAGTATAAGAGACTCTGCAATACCCGTTATCGCCGCCGGAGATTTTAACTCCAAATCCGGATGGTGGGGTAGCCATAAGGAGGACGCGAGAGGCATCCTCCTAGCTGATTCGATGTCTTGCTTGAACATGTCACCATGTAATACAGGCAATAACCCAACATTCATCCGACAAGATTCGAGTCAATAATAGACATAACGTTCGCCTCAGCAAGCATTTTGGACAAAATTAGCGGATGGAGAGTTATGGAGGAGGAGTCTCTTAGCCTTCATAACTACATAACCTTCGATGTAGCAGCTACTCCAGGAAAAAGTCTGTACCAACAAACGTGTCCCAGGTGGAGCTGGAGGAAGCTCGATGAAACCAAATTGCAGGCATTTATAGAAGAGCATATGGTAGGAGCTTTTGATCGCGCTAGCTCGGGGGCCGAAGCTCTTTCGGAATACCTTACGTCGGCCTGCAACAACACCATGCCGAAAGGCATTTACAAGGGCAATAAGAAACCGACACATTGGTGGACAGATGAAATAGCGGAGCTTAGGAGAGTTTGCCTTGCCGCACGCAGGAAACTTAAACGGGCAAGCAGAGGCAGAGGATACGATCCGAATCGACCCGAGTATACGATTTACATAACCGCACGGAAAGCACTCAAGGTAGAAATAGAGAAGAGTAAGAATAAAAGCTGGGAAACACTGTGTAAGCAAGTTGACGCAGACCCGTGGGGTCTACCGTACAAATTAGTTACAAAGAAACTTATCGGTAAGACACCAATACCAGGTATTACAGGGCCGGGGCGTTTGGAATCAATAGTGGACGCGCTATTCCCAACGAAAAAAGAGGTCACTTGGCAAATACAGCGGGACTACGAACTGTTTCCGGAAATAACACCATCGGAAGTCATCGAATGCGCCAAGAAGATTCCTTCAGGAAAAGCACTGGCCCAGACGGGGTACCCGATGTAGTGGTTAAAAAGGTGGCGATAGGAAGGCCGGCAGAATTATGCAAGGTCTATAACACTTGTTTAAAAGAACGATATTTCCCAAAGAGCTGGAAGGTAGCCAAACTAGTGCTCCTGAGAAAAGGGAATAGACCACTGGAGCGGCCAAGTTCGTACAGGCCAATATGTTTACTAAATACGGTAGGCAAATTCCTTGAAAGAATAATAAAAGCACGACTCGAAGACCATCTCTCGTCTACCGGAGGACTGAGTGAAGAACAGTACGGATTCCGGAAAGGTAGATCCACAGTAGACGCTATAGCTAGAGCGATGGAGACAGTGGAGAGAGCATCAACAGGACCCCTGCGCAAAAGAGAGCTCTGCGTGTTGGTGGCACTCGACGTCGCCAACGCATTCAACTCGGCTAACTGGGAGGTAGTCGATGAAGCTCTGCACAAGAAAAAGGTACCAGGATATCTCATAGATATGATACGGAGCTACCTGAGCGATAGGCGACTAATATACGGCGAAGACAAAAGCAAGAAAATAACGTGCGGAGTTCCACAGGGGTCGATACTTGGACCGACCCTGTGGAACATAATGTATGACGACCTCCTGAGAGTCGACCTAAGCGGAGGAAATCCGTTTAACTCATCCGCCACGTTGGTAGCATTCGCGGACGATGTGGCGGTACTAGTTACAGGACGCAATACAGAGGTATTGGAGGAAAAAACGAATGATGCGCTGGAGAAAGTAGCTGAGTGGATGGAAGAGAACGATTTGAAGTTGGCAGTGGAGAAGACGGAATGCGTGATCCTTACTAGTAAAAGGGGATACAGGAAACCGTCTTTCTCTATCAGAGGGGTCAAGGTAATTCCAAGCGAGCAGCTGAGGTACCTAGGGGTAGAGCTCAGCAGAAAACTGGGATATAGAGCACACGTGGTGGCAGCGGCGACAAAGGCAGGGAGAACAGCCAGCGCGCTAGAAAGGATTCTACCGAACGTAGGGGGCTCTAAGCAAAAGAGCAGGATGATCATAACGACGGCGGTCCAGAACCAGCTACTATACGCGGCGCCAATATGGGCAGGAGCGCTTATGTACGAGAGAAATATAAACACCATACTAGGACCACAGAGGAGAATGGCTCTGCGGACAGCCATGGCTTATAGGACTGTATCTACCTCGGCAATAATGGTTGTAGCGGGGGTGATTCCAGCTCATCTTATTGCGAGGGAAAGACAAAAGAGATACAGACGGCCTAGAGACTCGGACATAAGGATGGCGGACGATCGCGAAAATACATTGAAAGAATGGCAGAAGGAATGGGACGCATCTGAGAAAGGGAGATGGACGAGGAGACTCATCAAGGATGTCAAGCAATGGAGTACGAGAAAATTTGGATACACCGATTTCCACTTGACACAAGTACTAACCGGACACGGATGCTTTGGAAAGTATTTACACAAGTACAAGAAGAGAGCAAGCTCAGAATGCGTCGACTGCCACGATCCAGTGGACGACGTGGAACACACGATTTTCAAGTGTGACAGATGGTGGCAAGCAAGGAAGAGGCTGGAAGATTCATTAGGAGGAAGTTTCGATCCGGACACCGTGGTGGAAAGGATGCTGCAGTCCAGGAATAAATGGGAAGCCGTGAAATCATTCGCAAACGACATACTTGGAAAAAAGGAGGAAGAAGAGAGGCAAACTCAAAGGGAGGCGCTACTGAACGTAGTGATAAATTAGTATAAGAATTATTTGTTATAGGCCGACGGCCAAATATTAGGGGGATAGAGCCTCCTCTTTTTTGTGCGGCGAAGGCCGATAAAAGAATGATAAATGTATAGCATTTTGGTCAATAAACGATGTGGATGTAGGGGGAAGGATGACCCGAAGGGGTAAAGTTCCCCTCTACAATCCATTATTTCAACACAAAAAAAAAAAAAAAAAAAAAAAAAAAAAAGGTTAGGTTAGGTTAGGTTAGGTTAGGTTAGGTTAGGTTAGGTTAGGTTAGGTTAGGTTAGGTTCCCCCTCGCGAAAAAACCATATCCTGGGAAGTTTCAAGTGTCACTCCTTTAGGCGAGCACTTGAGGCTATGAAGACATCAGATCAACAATGATTAGAATCCTACAAGTCAACGTAGGAACAGGCCGAGCTTCTCACGGATATATGAAGCGAACGGCTAAACAAATCGAGGCAGACGTGATGATAGTCAGCGAACAAAATAGGGACGAAGGCGAGGAAAACGCGTGGTACTCGGATCTGACGGGAAGAGCAGCAGTGGCGACATCAGAAAGGGTCTCACTAGAAAATACAGGACTACCAGAGCGAGGTTTCAGGTGGGTGGAACTATCGGGCATACGCTTTTACAGTTGTTACTGGCCCCCTGCATCTAGCTCGTCCATCGAAGAGTTCACGGAGTTTCTAGACCGGCTGGAGACGAGTATAAGAGACTCTGCAATACCCGTTATCGCCGCCGGAGATTTTAACTCCAAATCCGGATGGTGGGGTAGCCATAAGGAGGACGCGAGAGGCATCCTCCTAGCTGATTCGATGTCTTGCTTGAACATGTCACCATGTAATACAGGCAATAACCCAACATTCATCCGACAAGATTCGGAGTCAATAATAGACATAACGTTCGCCTCAGCAAGCATTTTGGACAAAATTAGCGGATGGAGAGTTATGGAGGAGGAGTCTCTTAGCCTTCATAACTACATAACCTTCGATGTAGCAGCTACTCCAGGAAAAAGTCTGTACCAACAAACGTGTCCCAGGTGGAGCTGGAGGAAGCTCGATGAAACCAAATTGCAGGCATTTATAGAAGAGCATATGGTAGGAGCTTTTGATCGCGCTAGCTCGGGGGCCGAAGCTCTTTCGGAATACCTTACGTCGGCCTGCAACAACACCATGCCGAAAGGCATTTACAAGGGCAATAAGAAACCGACACATTGGTGGACAGATGAAATAGCGGAGCTTAGGAGAGTTTGCCTTGCCGCACGCAGGAAACTTAAACGGGCAAGCAGAGGCAGAGGATACGATCCGAATCGACCCGAGTATACGATTTACATAACCGCACGGAAAGCACTCAAGGTAGAAATAGAGAAGAGCAAGAATAAAAGCTGGGAAACACTGTGTAAGCAAGTTGACGCAGACCCGTGGGGTCTACCGTACAAATTAGTTACAAAGAAACTTATCGGTAAGACACCAATACCAGGTATTACAGGGCCGGGGCGTTTGGAATCAATAGTGGACGCGCTATTCCCAACGAAAAAAGAGGTCACTTGGCAAATACAGCGGGACTACGAACTGTTTCCGGAAATAACACCATCGGAAGTCATCGAATGCGCCAAGAAGATTCCTTCAGGAAAAGCACTGGCCCAGACGGGGTACCGATGTAGTGGTTAAAAGGTGGCGATAGGAAGGCCGGCAGAATTATGCAAGGTCTATAACACTTGTTTAAAAGAACGATATTTCCCAAAGAGCTGGAAGGTAGCCAAACTAGTGCTCCTGAGAAAAGGGAATAGACCACTGGAGCGGCCAAGTTCGTACAGGCCAATATGTTTACTAAATACGGTAGGCAAATTCCTTGAAAGAATAATAAAAGCACGACTCGAAGACCATCTCTCGTCTACCGGAGGACTGAGTGAAGAACAGTACGGATTCCGGAAAGGTAGATCCACAGTAGACGCTATAGCTAGAGCGATGGAGACAGTGGAGAGAGCATCAACAGGACCCCTGCGCAAAAGAGAGCTCTGCGTGTTGGTGGCACTCGACGTCGCCAACGCATTCAACTCGGCTAACTGGGAGGTAGTCGATGAAGCTCTGCACAAGAAAAAGGTACCAGGATATCTCATAGATATGATACGGAGCTACCTGAGCGATAGGCGACTAATATACGGCGAAGACAAAAGCAAGAAAATAACGTGCGGAGTTCCACAGGGGTCGATACTTGGACCGACCCTGTGGAACATAATGTATGACGACCTCCTGAGAGTCGACCTAAGCGGAGGAAATCCGTTTAACTCATCCGCCACGTTGGTAGCATTCGCGGACGATGTGGCGGTACTAGTTACAGGACGCAATACAGAGGTATTGGAGGAAAAAACGAATGATGCGCTGGAGAAAGTAGCTGAGTGGATGGAAGAGAACGATTTGAAGTTGGCAGTGGAGAAGACGGAATGCGTGATCCTTACTAGTAAAAGGGGATACAGGAAACCGTCTTTCTCTATCAGAGGGGTCAAGGTAATTCCAAGCGAGCAGCTGAGGTACCTAGGGGTAGAGCTCAGCAGAAAACTGGGATATAGAGCACACGTGGTGGCAGCGGCGACAAAGGCAGGGAGAACAGCCAGCGCGCTAGAAAGGATTCTACCGAACGTAGGGGGCTCTAAGCAAAAGAGCAGGATGATCATAACGATGGCGGTCCAGAACCAGCTACTATACGCGGCGCCAATATGGGCAGGAGCGCTTATGTACGAGAGAAATATTAACACCATACTAGGACCACAGAGGAGAATGGCTCTGCGGACAGCCATGGCTTATAGGACTGTATCTACCTCGGCAATAATGGTTGTAGCGGGGGTGATTCCAGCTCATCTTATTGCGAGGGAAAGACAAAAGAGATACAGACGGCCTAGAGACTCGGACATAAGGATGGCGGACGATCGCGAAAATACATTGAAAGAATGGCAGAAGGAATGGGACGCATCTGAGAAAGGGAGATGGACGAGGAGACTCATCAAGGATGTCAAGCAATGGAGTACGAGAAAATTTGGATACACCGATTTCCACTTGACACAAGTACTAACCGGACACGGATGCTTTGGAAAGTATTTACACAAGTACAAGAAGAGAGCAAGCTCAGAATGCATCGACTGCCACGATCCAGTGGACGACGTGGAACACACGATTTTCAAGTGTGACAGATGGTGGCAAGCAAGGAAGAGGCTGGAAGATTCATTAGGAGGAAGTTTCGATCCGGACACCGTGGTGGAAAGGATGCTGCAGTCCAGGAATAAATGGGAAGCCGTGAAATCATTCGCAAACGACATACTTGGAAAAAAGGAGGAAGAAGAGAGGCAAGCTCAAAGGGAGGCGCTACTGAACGTAGTGATAAATTAGTATAAGAATTATTTGTTATAGGCCGACGGCCAAATATTAGGGGGATAGAGCCTCCTCTTTTTTGTGCGGCGAAGGCCGATAAAAGAATGATAAATGTATAGCATTTTGGTCAATAAACGATGTGGATGTAGGGGGAAGGATGACCCGAAGGGGTAAAGTTCCCCTCTACAATCCATTATTTCAACACAAAAAAAAAAAAAAAAAAAAAAGGTTCCCCCTCGCGGAACTCACCTTGACGTGGTGAGGGGGCTTGATTGGTTGTTCGATGAAGCTTAGTGCTATGCCAACGGTGGTGTATTCCACCAGCAGGGTCTCCCATGTTGGACAGGACTAAGCAGAGAATAACTTGACTAAGAAGTTCCAGGGGCAGGACGGGCTCTTCAGCCTTGGGTGGCAGCCGTCCTAGGGGAAGGAAAACCCTGATTAAAAACCCCCTGGCAGTAGGGCTAAAATGCACGGGAGAGGAACCCGCAAAAATCAAACTATGGAGCAGAAAACAAAAGAGAAACACGCCCCTGATGCCCTCCTACCGGGAGGGGTCGGACATCGGGGAACGGCGACTGGGGGACGGTGCCCGCCCCAGGAGTCGTCATCACCCAAAGGCACCAAAAGGGTAGCGGTGGAGAAGCAGGCCGCTACCGCCAACACTGGCGTTGGTAACAATACTGTTGGTGGGGATTCGAAGCAGGTCCCTTCCGGTGGCGAAGAGGCCACTTCCATGACTGCAGGGATCGTTTTGAATTCGGATACGATCATGCGGACAACGAATTTAGTCTCATCGGTTGACAAATCTCTGGTATCTTTAACCGGAGGCGGTGGCCGAAAAGCCACTGACGTTACTGCTCACGCAAAACCTGATAAAACGGTTACGGATGAAGCTGACACTGCAGCGATGAGGCAGGGTTCAAAGACGGATTCTGTCACTTCCGCACTGAGACAGTCACAGACAGAGGTGAAAGCGGCAGGTGGTGCAACCAGCCGAGAGAAGGTGGAAGACGCACTAGCGACTGCTCTAGAGAATGGTCTGCGCCTGGCTGACACTTTGGACAGAGCTGTTGAGAACGCTCCAAATACGAAGCTAGACGTTAAAAATGGATCCAAATCAATCGGAAACTGCGTCCGAGAAATCGTGCGACTAGCGAAGATGCTCGGGAAAGGCTGCAGTGCCTTGGAGAGGGCCAAGATACAGCAGCAGCAGGTGTTCCAACAGCAGGTGCAACAGCAATCGCTCCAGCAGAAACAATTGTTGGACACTCTCCAAGAATTGAGGAATGCTCAACGCGAGCAGGCGCAGGAAATCCAGCAGTTCAAGGAGAAAACAATTGGCAAGGAGGATCTACGTATCGCCCTGAAGGAGATCCATCAAGACCAAAGACCAGTACTTGAAACAGCGCTTCATAAAACTCCAGCGAGAAGCTATACAGAAAATGAGAGTACACAGCAATCACAACGGGACGATAATAAAGGTGATAACTCCAAATGGACCGCAGTTGTGAAAAGGAAAAGAAAAGCTGCTATTCTTGGAGGAACTCACCCAGCGAGCACTAAGGACAAACGGCCTGAAGGAGACAAAGGACAACCAAATTCAGAGAAAACACAACGTGCAATCTCCGCTCCTGGCAGGTTATCGCGCAAACGCCCTAAATCCTCGGCCGTGCTCGTCAAAATAGCAGAAGGTTCCACATATGCAGACACCGTCCGAGCAGTTCGCAGCACAAAGGACATCGAACCGGAGGAGCTCGGTGCTAGGGTAAAGGCCCTCAGGCAGACCAAGGATGGTCACCTTCTGGTGGAGCTCGCCCAAGGGGCGAAATCTGAAGTAGCAGCAGGCAGGCTCAGTGTTGCCATAGCCAGGAGCCTCGGCGATAAGGTAGGACCAGTAGTGCAGCTTGGGCGGTCGGCCGAGGTTGAAATTCTCGACCTCGATGCGGCAGCGACGGAGGACGAAGTTCTTGCTGCTCTCCGAGCGGTCACGACGCGCATCGAAGACGGTGGGTCCAACGAAGACACGGAGCCGATCAAAGTGACGGGACTCTGGCCGACCAGATCGGGCATGCAGATCGCCACCGCGAAATTGTCCAGGGCCGCCGCGTCCCGTATCGCAAAGATCGCGATCGGGTGGACAATGTGTCGGGTGCGCGAGCGCCGACCACCCCCCGTCAGGTGCTTCCGGTGCCACGGATTCGGCCATCGCTCCACCGACTGCAAGGGTCCGGACCTCACTTCGGCCTGCAGAAGGTGCGGGGAACCGGGACACCACGAGAAGTCGTGTACCGCCGGCGAGGACCGCTGCGTCGCATGCGAGCGCGCAGGCGAAACGAAAGCGGCACACCGACCTGGATCGGGAGCGTGCGGTGCCAGGAGGGCGGCGACGAAGCCGATGGCGGTGGGTAACCTGCAGGCATGATGGTCAAGTGTCTGCAGATCAACCTCCGCAAGTGCTGGGAAGCTCAACAGCTCCTCGCCGACAAGGTGGCAAGGGAAGGAATCGGGCTGCTGATCCTTTCAGAGCACAACAGGCCGCCTAGCAATCTCAGCAGCTACGCCGCAAGCACGGATGGCCTATGCTCCGTTGCGCTCACGCGGCACGCAGGTTGTGTTGCAGAAGACACAGGATCAGGACCGGGCTTCGCATGGCTCCGCTTTCAACGCGTGAGAGTGTTCAGCTGCTACTGGACCCCGAACGGTCCCCCCACCGAGGCCGCAAGACTCGAGGGATTCCGATTATTCCTAGACGGACTCGAGCAGGCCATCAGAAGGAGCGAGTCCCCGGGCGAGACACTGGTAGTGGCGGGGGACTTTAACGCAAAGTCCAGCAGCTGGGGCTCAAGAGCGAACGACCAAAAGGGCCACGCCCTCGAAGCGTTCGCAGCCGGGCTGGGGCTCTGGACGGATAACGTAGGCAATAAGCCGACCTACGTACGGGACGCCTACAGATCCGTGATCGACGTGACCCTCTCGAGCGCGGGGCCACATCAGGTCAGAGACTGGACAGTTCTCGAGGACTACACCGCCAGCGATCATCGATACGTGTCGTACGCGATCGAGGGACAGCAGCCCGGGAACAGCGACGCTCGACAGTCAAATCATATCAAGTGGTCGTTCCGAAAACTGGACCAAGGGGCCCTCGAAAGGCAGATCGAACAAGCCAGCACGCAACACCTGGTGAAGGAAACAGCAGAGGAATCGGCCGAGGCCCTTAACGATCACCTGGCGGCGCTATGTGACGCCAGCATGCCGAGAAGAAACGGGGCAACATCAAACCGCAAACCGGCCCACTGGTGGACCGAGGAGATAGCCGAGTATAGGTCAATCTGCATTAGAGCTCGGAGGGCCTATCTCCGGACGGTGAGAAGAAGAGGCATGGCGGACAGCGGTGCAGAGCGCGAAGCCTATAAGCTGGCACGCAAAACACTTCGCTCCACTATCCGTAGGGCGCAGGAACGCAGCTGGTCCGAGCTCTGTGCAGCCGTGAACGACGATCCATGGGGCGTTCCTTACAGGGTCGTTATGAAACGGCTGGGCAGACAACCGCCGGGAATAGCAGCCATCGGTCGCGAAGACGCGATCGCCGACGCGCTGTTTCCCGATCGCCCGATCATTGATTGGAGCGGAACGCCGATTCATGCCGAGGACGCACCGCTGAACGACGACATCTTGGCAACCGAACAGGAGCACCCCGCACTATCCGCCGCAGAACTAAGTCAGGCCGCCCATCACCTACCGAGAGGTAAGGCATCCGGTCCCGACGGAGTACCGAACGAGGTCCTGGCAGTAGTGGCTAGGAAAGCGCCGGAAACCCTGCTCGGAGTATACGGGCAATGCCTCACCAACGCCGTCTTCCCTGCGGCGTGGAAGAGAGCCAGACTCGTACTTCTGCGTAAGGGCCCGGACAGGCCGGCAGAGGATCCATCGAGTTTCCGCCCTCTGTGCATGCTCGACACTGCAGGGAAGTTATTCGAAAGGATCCTACTGCAACGGCTCAACCGACATCTGGACGCCGCCGGAGGTCTGAACCCGAACCAGTTCGGATTTCGCCGAGGAAGGTCCACCGAGGGCGCCATAAACAAGATACTGAGAGTAGCAGCATGGGCCAACGGAGGTAATTGTCAGTACCAGGACCTCTGCATCGTGGTCGCCCTCGACGTGAAGAACGCCTTCAACTCCGCACCCTGGAATCATATAGATGCCGCGCTCAGAGCAAAAAGGGTACCGCCGTATCTAACCAGGATACTCCGGTCCTATATGTCGGAGAGAACGTTGATAGTGCGGCACGGCGAGGAGAACGGAATCAGGAACGTAACGAGTGGGGTTCCACAGGGCTCGGTCCTCGGACCCACTCTGTGGAATATCTACTACGACGACCTCCTGGGGATCAACGTTCCTCCGGGCGTGCAGCTGCTGGGGTTCGCCGACGATCTGGCGATAGTCGCGACGGCTCGGACCTCCACCGGACTAGAGGCAGCGGTCAACCCGACGCTGGCGGCAGTAGACGAGTGGATGAGCGAGCACGGACTGGAGTTAGCACAGGAAGACGGAGGCCGTGATCCTGTCCCGGAAGCGCAAGTACCAGAACCCGGCGCTCACCATCGGAGGGCAACCAGTCGCGATCCGGAGGAGCATGCGGTACCTAGGCGTCACCCTTGACTCCCATCTGACATTTACCAAACACACGGAAGCGGCGTCGAAGAAAGCCGTCGAGACAGCAGGGGCACTCGGCCGGCTGATGCCGAACGTCGGTGGACCGACTCAGAGCAAGAGGGCGCTACTCATGACGGTCGTCAGTAGCAGGCTGTTTTACGCCGCCTCGACCTGGGCCGGAAAGGCGACCAAGTACGGCAAGAACATTAAGGCCATCGACCGCGCCCAGCGGATCGCCGCCCTTAGAGTCATCAGGGCGTACAGGACAGTATCGGCGGAAGCGGCGATGTTCCTGGCAAGCATCCCGCCCGGCGACCTATTGGCTCTCGAGCGAGCCAGAATACGGGACAGGACGGAAGAGGAGGACCAAACGGCAAGCAGATCGGAGATCCGGAAGACCGAGCGCACGATCACGGAGAACGGATGGCAGGCCAGGTGGAGCCGCGGCTCCAACGCTGCATGGACGCGGGCCATCCTGCCCAACGTGGGCCGATGGCTCGCCAGGCCGCGGATGGAGCTGACGTTCCACCTGACACAAGCGCTGACGGGCCACGGGTGCTTCAGGCAATACCTAAACCGGATGGGACGGGCCCCTGACGGTAGATGTGTTTACTGCGAGCACCCCGAAGACACGGCCGAGCACACGGTCTTCGACTGCCCGCACTGGGCAGAATCGCGACAGGGTGTCAATGCGTTCCTCGGTGGTAGAGACGTCCGACCAACAGACGTGGAGGATCTGCTGTGCGGGCCGCGGGATATCCCCACACGCGAGGAAAATCCGGCGATGCACAGCAGATTAACCGAGGCAGCGGTTCGCGGTGGACGAGCTCTCCACCAAATGGTGATTGACATCCTGTCGGAAAAAGAAGGGGACGAGAGAGCACGCGAGGCGGAGGAGCGAGAGGCTCGCCGCCTACGGCCAGCAGCACAAGGAGATGCAGGACGATGATGAGGGAACGCGATTCTAGGCCGGCGGGCGCTGCCGGGCCGGGAAAAGGCGAGACAGCACGAGGCACGAGGCCGGCGGGCATAGCCGGGCCGGGAAGAGGTGGACGGAGTACGGGACTCGAGGCCGGCTGGCGTAGCCGGGCCGGGAAGACCACGGGCACCGCCGAACAACCACAATCGTAGATTAAGTCAAATGTGCACCGAAGGTGGAAACAGAGGGGATAGAGCCCTTCAAATAATGTATTAGTATTAAGAAAGTTGCTTAATAAACGATGCTGCATAGGAGGATGAAATGCCAACGCGATTCCCTCCTATGTAGCGGTTCATACACGGAAAAAAAAAAAAAAAAAAAAAAAAAAAAAAAAAAAAAAGGTTAGGTTAGGTTAGGTTAGGTTAGGTTAGGTTAGGTTAGGTTCGGGGAAAGCAACCGGCCCTGACGGCGTTCCTAACGAGGTCCTACGCCTGATAGCGACGAAGAAGCCCCGGGTCATATTGGACACATTTAACGCCTGCCTCCAGCAGCAGGTGTTCCCTCGGCGGTGGAAGTCGGCGAGATTGGTACTTCTTCACAAGGGTTCAGGCAAGTCTACAGAGGAACCTTCGAGCTATAGGCCGCTTTGCTTACTCGACTCGGCGGGAAAACTGCTAGAACGCCTGCTGCTGAATAGGCTGAACGAACATCTGGACCGCACTGGCGGGAGAGCCGAGAACCAGTACGGATTCCGACGAGGGCGTTCGACGACAGACGCTGTTGAGAGACTTCTGGAGGTTGCTTACGGTGCAGCGCGAGGCGCGGTGCAGCACCGCGATCTATGCGTAGTCGTCTCATTGGATGTTAGGAACGCATTTAACACCGCCCCCTGGCAAAAAATAGACGCTGCGCTCCGCAAGCATCACGTACCACCTTACCTGAATAATACGATCAGATCATACCTCGGAGACAGAAGCCTACTCGTAGGCGAGGCGAGAACCAGGCGTCCGGTGACATGTGGCGTTCCCCAAGGGTCAGTCCTAGGACCGGCGTTATGGAACGTTTTTTACGACGGACTATTGGAAATTGAACTTCCCGCCGGCGTTCAACTATTTGCCTTTGCGGATGACGTGGCCGTGATCGGAATGGCACGGACGGGAGAAAAGGCAGGAAGGTTGGTGAATCGTGCTCTGGAATCGGTAGCCTGGTGGATGAGAGACAATGGTCTCCAACTAGCTCCTCAGAAAACTGAGGCAGTCGTCCTAACAAGGAAAAACAAATATGAGATACCGGAGCTAGTATTGGAAGGACAC
>JAIVES010000042.1:0-37663 GCA_032441835.1 Slavum lentiscoides
ATATTTTAATTCTTTAAACTTACAAATTATAGCAGTTAACTACATATGATTTAAAATACTTTTATATTTATATATTTAAACATAAATGTATATCTAATCATTAATATTAATCATATTTTATACAAACATATATATATATAACACATTACATTCAGTAATACAATATAACAGTACAATAAATGCAAATTACTAAATAAGAACGAAGAAAGATAAATTAAAATTAAAATTTTTTTGTTATTATTATTATTTATTTTGAAGTATTCTTAATTTGGGTACTGGTTTTATACAATTGTATGATATTGGTTGGCTATTTTGTTCCTTACAATATTTATAAATTTTGTTGTAAATAATAAACGAAATATATATGTATAATGTTCGTTGCAACAATCATTCTTAAAATTAGGATATTTTTTATTTATTTCAATAAAAGTAATATTTAATAATATTTTTAAAATGTCATTTTTACTTTGAATAGAATTCCATTTATCTTCAAATACATTTAAACATATGCTGCAGAGATCCTGTAAATGAATTGATGGCATACAGTCCTCCACACGTTATCCAATCATAAGTCTTATTTATCATAAGCAAACAGTCAGGGTCATTTAATGAATCGTTTTGGTTTATTAAATTTAATTTGCAGGTTGAACAGTTAAATTGATTTATACATTTTTTGGCTAAATATCCAACGAAATAGAAAACTGAACAAGTTTCTAATGTAATTGTTTGATTTAAATGATTTTTTGAATGTATATATTTTGACATTGATGTTGTAGATGATGAATTTATAACTGATGATTCATTTTCGTTTGAATTTTCATATGATTCTGTCGATTGTGTGGTAGTGGAATCATCAGAAGATAAATTAACATTTTCTAATGAATCCATTGTCAAATATTCATCATTATCTTCTTCACAGTTACAATGCTCTGAACATTTCATAAGGGAGAAAGTACAAATATTTGAAAAACAACTTCTAAAAATTCTTGACGTAGGATTTTTATTATATCCGTTTTTTTGACGTACAATAGAAAACATATTTTCAAGCGGATCCTGATTGAATCTGTTTGTTAATAAAAAAAATGTTTTTGTTTTTTCATTATTTACTTGTGATTTTTCGCTATTAAATAATCCAATTAACGCATTTATGGACCAAATAAATCCAGTAAAACACGGGGTTTACTTTTTTTTACATTTGTTGATTTATTTGTATAATTAATTTTTTCTGCTTCCAAAAATATTGAGCGTGTTTTTTCAAGTGTTTTTAAAATATGAGGATTTATGTCACTAAAAGGTCTTCTATTCAAATTTTTGTCGTATAGATTCTTACTATTTAAACAGTCAAACGTATCATTCATTTGAGCAACAAAATCGGCCGTGTCTTTTGCTGTTTCAGATTTTAATTCCCCTGTTTGAATACATGTATTAATTGCTGCAGAAACTCCTTTACTAAAAATTTGTGTAGCCAACTTAACTGACATTTTTTGCCAAGCGTTAGGTTGTAAGTGTATATCTGTTATTTTTGGCATGGCACGAGCTTTGTTACTTATTTTATCAATATTATACGTATCTCTTATATCCTTAAATGTAATCATTTTATTTTGAAATTGTATGTCACCATTCAACATATTATTTCTAATACTTTTTATTAAATGTGGAACATCATAAATTAAAAATATATCTTTCCCATACATTTTTGTTGTTGGATTTGATGGACTACCTCCAAGCAAATCATACATTTTTTGATTTTGACTTCCTTGATCACAAACCATTGCTATGGGTATTAAATCAATATTCAGAATCTTTTTTATACACTCTTTTATAATTTTAACTAACTCTTCACCTTTTACACCCGAACCAGTTAAAAAATAAGAGAATGGTAGTTTCCAATTTTGGTAAACACCCCGTATCATTATTACTAATGCATACTTAGATAGTATAGAAGAACGACCAAAAGGCCCTAAATCTTGATAACCTTCCACCAAATCAAGTGTTTTATTGTACTCTATACATTTCATTATAGCAATTTCATCTAATAAAATAATGCATTTTCGTTGTTGTTCTGACATATTTGAAACTTTATTTTTATTTGAGATAAATATTCTGATGAAAATCCAGGAGTGTATTCAATTCCATTTAACCATCTTTGAATTGTTCTTTCTCCAGGTAAAATAATATTGTTTTTGCGCATGTATTTGTACGTAGAAGGGGATTTGTAAAAAATCGAAAATGCAACTTTTTTCTCTGCTGCAGACCAAGGTTTTCTTCGCTTATGTAATACTTGCATAGTAACTAGAGCTTTAGAATTTTGAGACGGAAATGGCGTTTCTTGTATAAATTTTTGACATTTATTTTTTTGTTTCATTAAATGTTTTGAATTTTGTTCTTTTAATCGTTTAATGATAACTCCTTTTTTATTTAAAATCTTCTTTTGTGTTTTAATGGTATTTAATAATCGGTTAATATTCAAATTGTGGTACCTACGTTTTGTGTTAATTTGTGGACTGGGAAGTTCTGTTAGTTTCTGAACCCAATTTCGTGTATTAGGAGAAATTGAAACAACACTGTGTGGACTTAATAATTGAGGTGGTGAAATACAATTTGAAATCTCATATTTACGTTTTGGTGTTGTAACTTTAATTTTATCTGGTGTAACAATAAAAGTACCTGCAGTTGAACTTACATTATATGATTCAATATTTTCATTCTCAGCTGGCGATTTACCTATTAATATATTATAAATAAATTTATGACAATGTGCAGTTAAAATGAATACATTTTATTAATTTTAATGAGATAAATTAATTGAATGAGCTACTTGAGAGAAGGATAATTTGTAATTAGTAGGCTTAGGGACTTCTAGCATTTGCATATTATTTTGGATAACTAGCAGAGTCAAATTTAAATCCCATTCAAGGTATAGTGAATTAATTCGAGGAAGCTTTACGTGTGGTATTATTCTTAAAAAATCAAGTTCTTTTACTACTAATCAAAATTAAAACAATATCATTTATAATTAAAATTAAATATTAAAATAATTCAATACATATTTATATGTTTTTAGAGCTATAAGTCCTAAGCCTAGTAATTAATAATATAATTTTAAGTTTATTCAGTGATTGATTTGGGAGGGTGCAATGGGGACGGAGCTACTCTTCGTTTTTTCATATATAACAGTATGCTCAGTGGCGTAGCCAGGAAATTTTTTGGGGGGCTGAAGCTGATAATTTAGCTACGCCACTGAGTATGCTTGTAACTTTTGTGTGTTGGTAACGCTGATTTTTTTAATAAAGTCCAGAGTCCCTCCTTATATTTTTTTCCAAATCGATCACTGAGTTTATTAGTATATTTATTAAAGTAAAACATACCTTCGGAATTGTCAAACATCAATTTACGTTTTACAAGTGAAGACTTTTCTTTGAAAACAATAGTTCTGTCTTCCTCTGTTGGTAATGTTATTTATCTGAAAAAATAACAATGTTAATAATTTCATATTTAATATACACTGTATTATTATTATTATTATTATTATTATTATTATTATTTATAGGTAGGTACTTACTATTAATAGAATATGGTTTTGGTACAGCCATAGGTTTAAGTTTTTCTTTTTATTTACATTCATATACATTGAATTTTCGAAATGCTCAGAACAAATGAATTTAGAATGTAAAGATTTTGGAGACAGACTATCTAAAGATACGTTTCCTAAAATATTATTTAAATTAATATCAATAATTATATGTTATAATCTTATTTCTTAATGAATAAAATTAATATTATAATAACGTATTTTTAAGATATTTACCTGAGTTTAAAATCCACTTTTGGCAATATCTATGGTTTTTGGAAAATTGTGAAACTTGTGGTCTTTAAAGTTTCTCTTACATTTACCACATCCATAAAACACACATTTATTTCCCGACATTTTTACGAATTATTACTTAGAGCACGTTGGAGCACAGTTGAATAATCGTTTAGTAATTACGATTGTTTAGCGCAAAATAGATGTGGTATGTACCATAAATTTGTTAGCCATTAATGATGGGGGTTTGGGTTGCCAACCGCTATGAATTTTATGACCGGAAACAGAACGGGATCGACATAATATAAGAGCTGCAAAAGCGAGAGAGAGAGAGAAATGGGTTTAAAGTTTAAATGACGTTCATTTATTTATTTAAAATGTATAGATATTTTTAATTCATATATTATTATTGTATCGTATACCTATACTACGATATAAAATTGTAAGGGGTTTTCGACGACCGCGCTAACCGAGAAAACTACTGAACCGATTTGGCTGAAATTTTTTACTGTTATTCCTGGCAGTCTGCTGAAGGTTTTAGTACCACTTTTGTTAATAAATAACAAGTGGGGAGGGGGTGTATTGTATTTAAATGTTCCAATTTTCTGACGACACTATTTAACTTTTTCCCAATTTTTTTTTCACAGAGTGGTTCCAAATACTTTTTCGATTGTCCCCACGTCACTGTTTTTTTCATTTTTTGTCTGCGGAGGGGAGACAATAAATGGTATATATAATTTGATAATTTTAAAAAAACGCGGGCTTTTTGTTTCAAAGTTTGACATTTTTCGTTGCCCCGACTATACAAATAGTTTTAATATTATAAGAGTTCAATCACGGGCGAAGCTGTGACGGGTCGGCTAATTTTTAGTTATAAAATTTATTAACATATTATTATTATTATTATTATTATATTATTCTAACGATTTGTTCGTATTGTCGATCGTGTTTATTTTATTAGTCGCGTACCGGACAATACGAAAAGCGCCTATAATATAGAAAAAAATATGTTATTGCGGGTCATCGCGTCCAGTTTTTGAAATCCTACGAATTGGCAATCCTAGCCATCATATCAAATGTTTTCATCGAACGACAACAAAAAACTGTGTTGTAATATTCAGTCACGGGTCATAGAGTTTTTTCCTACACTATCCTGTACTGCGCTACGCCTATGTCGCTGCGTCTCAATATGCGACCAGCCTAATAACGGCTTGCTGAGTGTGTAGACATTAATCGAGTGTATGTAATTCGTAAATACCATTTCAAATTTTCGAACATAGCAAAATTTGTACGATAATTTACCGCTGAATCGGTTTATCACATAACTAATTATAGCAACAGGTATAAGTTGGCTTTAATTTTATTATTCTTAATTTTTACTGCGGACGCGGCTCTCTCGATAACCAGCGACGTGTCTAGGAGCCGCGACGCACAGGTCGAAAACTATATTATAAAATGTTATTCCCATTTCCCGCATCACCACCAGCCAAAGTCCAACATAAAATTGAATTTATTCATGTTATTGTATTCTTATCGCCATCTATCGGCAGTTTTATTTCGAGGTACAGAAAAACTTGTCAGTGGCGTATCTATACTATATATAATCAATGATATTACATAGATCATGATTAAAAATTAGTTATGCCAACGAATTTACTTATATCGGTGAATTTTGCGCATAGAAAAAAATTGTTATTCCATAAAATTATGACTTCAACTGTGCGCCAAATATATATTACTCTATGACGTCAAAATCAGTTATATAAAAATATTTTCCCGCTCTTTTATTTCAGTTGCGCCATAGTATATTACTAGGGCTCAGAGCAGTTCTCCTTTCTTGATAAGAGACAAATTGATAACCGATTTTGTAGGGAGTATAATACCAACATAGATAACTAAAATCCCACGTCCAAATTTTCAAATATATTTATTTTCGTATTCAAATAACATAACCACGATATATATCCTGTATAATGATATAATGATGTTGTTTTGTTTAATTGTTTGTATAAGTATGTGCTGTTGTCGTTCAGACTGCAAAGGATTTTGATAAAAGTCTTCGCTAATTTTTATAATTGTTTCTATTTTTTTTTAATTGCACTAACGTTTAATTCATAATTCGAATTTTTATATTCATTTTTAAGTGAATTGGAAGATTCTCCTTTTAAATTAAGCCGGGTAATTCAGCTAATAAAATATAATAATATAATGTGGGCACACAACGTTCATCTAATGATGATATTTAAAGAAGAGTCGAAGAAACGCGAAAGAAAAATAATAATACTTCGAGAGTGTATATACTTCATATATTAATTAGTAATGTAATTACAGTGTTAATGTAATATAGTTATTAGTAATAAAGTCATAATATTTTATAGTTAATATTATTATTACATTTCGATAACATCTGAATTTCAATGTTATTTTTATAATATTATTTTAGTATTTATATATTGTTTAATTAAAAATATTAATAATATGAACAAGTAGAAATGTTTTAAAATATTATGTTTGTAATGATTCAAGAAAATTATATGATCATTATTTTAAGAATATTTAATTCTTACAACATTAATAAACTAATTTAGTGTTAATGTTTTTGAAATATGACGTTTGTAGTATTTTATAAGATACAATTTATGGTTTAAAAAACATTAAGATCAAAATTTTGTATAAAAACATTGCATGAATAATATAAAACTCGCATTATATAATTATATAATTATGTATACAGATATATTTTATGAATATTACCTATAAATTGAATTATACCAGGATATAATAAGGTTTACAAGTATATGGTATATAAATATAATATATATATTAATATATTATACATACAATAATATGTAAAACTATATAATATATATATATATATAAAGTATATTTATATATTATAAATATATCTGTAGACTATGGTTTGTAACCATCTTATATTATCGCATATATATAATAATAATAATAATATGTATCTAAATTCAATATAATAATATGATTTTCTTGGACACAACATTGATCGCATACAGAACATCGTGTCCACTATAAATTTTGATTATACTGAGAAATTGTTTCGCTGTCTAATACGTTTATATTATTAATCAATAATTATCATAGATATATATATATTCTATACCTACTATAGTACTTTATATATTAGAGTACCTACTACCTGTTTTACATACGATGGTACGACACATAATAAAATTATCTATAGGTATTTATTCGTCGATGACGAAGCAAACGTGACAAGCTATAGCCTATAAGTATATAATCAGCGCCGTAACTAGACCATTTGGGACCCGTGTGCAAAACTTAAATTTGGAGCCCTTTATTTCCACTAATAATAACTCCCAGAGGGCCCCATAATATAATTTGAGCCCCGGGCCCGTGTGCAATGCACACTCTGCACACCCGGTTTTTATGGCACTGTATATAATATAAAAATGATTCTCTTCTTGATCTTCTCTCTTTTATATTAATAAAAGATTTCATAATCAAGTTTATTTAATACAAAAATAGTTTTATTTATTATTGTAGACAATTGCATATTATGTATGGCACTATGCACGACGTATTTTCGTATTGATACTGCTGACGTAGATGGTGATAGTCATATATAATATATTACTGTAACGTGGTCGGGGAACCAGTTAACACATAAGATATCCGGAGAAGGATTTCAGGACCTTTTGGATATAAAAATATTACGTAGCCGGAGGTAAAACTTAATAACATTCAATAATGGAGTTCCACTGGTAATGTCTAATTATTTATCTTTTATTAATGCATAGTAATAATTACTTACAAATGACACGGGTGGCTGCTATCGAGTTTGCCGGACGGTGGTGTGTTGCGAACACTCTGTTATTATTGTGTTAGGTGTATTTATAATATTGTGTGTCGTGAGTGTCGTAAATTGATGAGTATGCTATTATTCTTAGTGTGTGCCTATATACATCTACAGACATACGCATATACACCTATATATACATATCATATATAAATATATATAATAGGTACATATGTAACTACGTTACATTACGAGTATAATAATTTTATTTACAACAATAATAATAATAATGTAAATTTTTATATTAAATTTAAATATAAATAAATGTTACAATGTTACATAGTAATATATATATATTCGAGAAGCTTAGAAAAGTTTCTATTCAAACAGTTTTAAAAAACGTTACTCTTGCTGATCTGCTAGTCATTTGGGCACGCTGAACCGTATGTAGTCCACGCGGCGTAATGCATAGAACTTGAATTAAAATATATATTTTATAACACGGAAATTTCCAGCATTTTGGATAGCATCTAAACCATAATAATAAAAAAAAATATAAATCTTAACGTATATCTCATAATATTTATTAATGAATTATTTAGTGATAACTGATTAAAACCAACCATTTTGATTGACTAATATTTTCCCCATCTCTCCTCGGTGACCTCCCAACGTTAACTCTTGTCTATCGCACAGGATGATGCTTTCAATAGTAGGTACTAAACGTTTTCTGTTTTTTTTTTTTTTACTTTGATTATTCTAAAAATAACACCAATAAAATAACATGATAGTTTTATAAGTTTCAATAACCATATACTAAAAACCTGTCAGAATCTAGCTGCTCAGTAATGGATTTCTTTTTTTTTTCCAATACATTTATTAAATGATCAGCATCTAATGTGATATTTATATGGTATGCCAACGTACAATGATTCTGAAATACCTGAAAAACATTAAAGTATTAATTTTAAATGGTATTTCAACATAATACCCACTAGTGGTGTAACTATAAAGATTTAATAACCACCTTTTTAGCTTTTTCCCAATTGCTATATTCTACTAATATAAGCTAGCCAAGTGGCTGATTGAGAGCTCCACTGGATTTTGAATAAATAGCAAAAAATTTACAAAAAACTCCCTTTCTTATTTCAGAATACACAAGCCAAGAAAATTCATCGAGCCATTTGGACTGAAATCATTTTAGCTCTTTTTTTTTGTTCTAGCAAAGGATATTTATACATTTTGGGCGGTACCCATACATTCTTAAACAAACCCAACTGAATTAGAATCCATGATAAAAATTAAAAATATGTTATAAACTTAACAGTCAACAATCGCACGTTTTTCACAAGTCACAAGATTAATTCGTATACGAATCCATCATGGTCTTAACTTCACAAATTTCAAAAACAAAAAGACAATATGACTTGTATTTATCAACGTTTCTCGTGGATGTTGATTATTATTAGCAGCTCATTCTCCCCATTTTTGATAATAGAGATAACTGAATTTCTATTTTAGTATTATTTGCATAGACCTTATACTAATAGCACAAATAAGATAAAACTAAAATCAAAAGATATAATTAAGATATAATATAATATAATTACCATTTGCAGTACTGGATTATAAAATGAAGTCGACAATCAATTTCACACGTTTCAAGATCGTAGGCACGTTCAGCCAGAAAATTAGGATTGCTAAAATTATATTCACCAAGGCAACGGACGGAAAGGTTTACGATTTACGATTGACGTTCTCAATGATTATTTGAATTGTGAATTGACAGTTGCGGTGTTCTTCTGATGAGGGATGAGGTAGAGCTAAAACTCAAAAAAATTAAATTATTTAAAATACTGCTTATTAGTAAAAATAACATTATACGTAAAATAATAATATAATTACCATTTGCAGTACTGGATTAGCTTCAGGTATTCTTTGGAATAGGTTAAAAACATGATTCACACTCCTTCTGCAGTACCGGTTAACAGACTACATAATATACATAAATCAATATGGTTATTCATTATAAATTGTATGTATATACATATATAATGTTATTAATACAAACATAAATAATAAATATTATATTAATTATACCGGTTGACAAATATGAATCAGGCAACAAATATACAGGTTTACCAAATATTATTATAATGATTTATACAAGAACTTCTGAATGAAATTCACAAGTTGAATACTCACATGACAATAATGAAACCAGCATCCTTGGAGTTGACTTTCAGGAAAAACTACCCTTACAGCATTTACTAAGCCATGTTCATAATCAGTGATTATTGTTAGCTACACAAAGTTTAATGACAAAATACTCCGAATAATCCTAAAGAATGATTGATATGTGGCTTGAATCATTCTTGAAGTCAAGGTATAGACCATTGGAAAAGACTAAATAAATAATAAACAAATTTAATAGCACTAATAGTGAATTAAAACAAATAACTTACTACATTTTTATAAACTATTTGAAATGTAAGTAGACAGCCTTTGTTAAATTGAGTAGGTCTTTTTAAGACTCATCAACTCCTGCTACAGTGACAGTTAAGAGTATTTCTCTGTATTTTGTAATGGCATCTACATTGTAAAACATTACTTCAACGGTTTCTCCTTCAGCTTCAATTAGTCCTTAAAAGAATCTGAATAAATATAACAAAAGGCAAAACATAATGATGCTTAACAGTTTAACTGATATTTATTTTTTAATTTACAACTGATATTAATACACTATTAATACACACTAATTTACCTTGAAGATGGGATTTGCAAAGTTGAGAGCACAGAATTCATTTCTAGGTAGATTCAGGATATCTGCTAAATTTTCAGTAGTGTCTGGGTTGGCTGGACAACGACAAAGGCGCATCCTCGATACGCACCTTTGAGGTTTTCACATACGTATAATTCATTGCACTGTCTAGGTTTCTATAACACATACCATAAAAATACAAAGAAAAATATTATTACACTATTTTACATGTAATTATTGCTCATATGCAGAGCCAGTTATGCACTAAAAAATTCCCATCATCATGAAATATGTAGTGTATATTCTTAACATATCAAACTATCAGCGAGAAAAAATTTGCAAATGCATACAAAACTGGGCTCTATTCATACGCAATTTTACTTACATGACAATTTCACGATTATATAATTGTCTAACAGAGTTAGACATTCTTTCATAAGAGGTTCCAGCTATACTTAATATATTATAATACTTCTTAATTGCAACACAGGGACATTTACAACTGGTGGTAAATGATTGTGACGGAAACTTGTTTTTATTTGACGATCATTTATGTTTGTACAAACAATTGCTTTCACAGGACTTAAAACTGTAGGATTTGTACGATATTGGCATACTAAATAACTGATAAATATTTAATTATAATTTTAAATAAAACAAAGCAATCGGAATAATCTGAGATTAGCCATACTTACATTTTGTTTCTTTTGACATTTTGACAATATCTAAAGCCTAAATTGTCCACATAAACAATTGACTTTAGTTGAACACCGAGCTGCATTTCATAAGTAACAACTTGTAAATGTAAATGTATCGGTAGGACATTCTCAATTGGGGCATCCCTTATTGGCTGCGCGTTTCCATTTTTTTCATCAACTGTTAAAAATACAAATTACAATTACAATATAATAACTGATTACAATTTAACAACAATTATGAATTATAACCAAAATAGTTATGTTTAGTGGGCTATACAAAGTGGACGTGCGCGGCACACATACACAAATTTGTTTTGACAACAATAATGTTAAAATGTAAAATATTATTAAAATTTTAATTAAAAAGTTTCTACACAACACCTCAAATGAATTATAATACAATACAACTTACCATTTACATCGTCTTCAATTAAACCATCACTTTCACTATCTGAATACTGTAGTCGGTCCTGTTCTGGAACTAGAAAACAGTTAAACAATAAATAGACATGGTTAAAATGATACTACCTATACTTATATATTTTTTATATTCTATAGAACATTATATCAAGACATATTAACTAATGGACTGCGCATTCCTCACCGCCCACCCATAAGTTGTCGTGATCGAATGGAGTGAGAGAGAAAGAACAACGTGAGGGCTATTTCATGGAAGACGAAATATTTTATTTTTTCATCTATTTATTGTTATCAAATACATCATATCATTGATTTAGATAACTCAATTTTTCATATTAAAATACTTGAAAAAACTTCCCTTTTCTTATTAGGAAGAATAATTATAAGAAAAGTGAGGGTCTTTATGACCCGACATGACTAGTTAAGGGTTAATAAATGTAATAATAATATTGGAACTTTGTAAAAACAATTACATAATTACAACAATTAAAGTAGATACACAAATTAAATTAACTTAAATAAAAATGATATAAATAAATTAAATTACCAAGCTAGTCAAAAAGGAATACATATACAATAAATTAAATTACCAAGCTAGTCAAAAAAATACATATACATAATAATATAATAGAGTGTAGACATAATATTATAACTAGAACTAATAAATTAAAATTTAACAAATGTATGACTGAAAATACAAAAAATAATTTGAAAAAAAACAAACAAAGAATATTAAAATGTGTCTAAAAATAAGTGGTTATTGATGTTGAAATAAAATTGCTTTAGTTAGTTGAGATCTAATCCTAAGTTTTGGTTCACTTATTTCTTTATTATAATGATGTAACCTAATTATAATATATTTTTTCAGAATTAGTTTAATAATTTGTAGCAAATGATTATTTATTGGCGATTGTGAAATAATATGTTCGTTTAAACAAACAAAAAGATTATGTATATTTAGTTGAGGTATAGTTTTAGATATTAAAAAATCTATAGGATTTTTGTAATTTTCAGGGATATTATGAATTCTGGATATAAATACTTTTTCTGTGATTTTGCATATTTTAATTACATCAACTGACGGTTTTGTAAGTCCTCCTCGATTTTTTAAATCAATGAGAAGATGCCTACTAGTAGGATCCTCAAGAGCATTACAACAAACATGGCAATCAATACTTTTTTTTAATTGCCTAACCACAAAACCTGATATATATGTAACAACATCTTCTACATAGTCCTTCATTGGTTCGATTTCATTATTATCTTCCTCAGAAATAATGTCCTCTTCTTCAATACAAAGAATATCGAGAAAATTTTTTTCTTTAATGATTTTTTTGCTACTTGGAACAGTTAAAATATTAGTACAATCTTGAGGTGTGCAGTTTGCATTATCTGAAATTGATAATTTGCTATGAACCAACAACTTCTTATAGGCAGCTTCAAATTGTGAAGCATTTGGATTGTTATTAAATCCTCCCATAGATCTAATGGCGGAAAACAGCATTTCTATGTGGTCTTGTGATATTTTATATGAAAGGAAAAATCTTAATTGGCCAGTTTTATTACATTATTAAATAATCTCCATACTTAAAAGACAGTTAATAAAACCGTTAAATCCAGTTTTACGTGGAGCTGTACAGATAGGTATCAGGTGTCTGTCCTTAAGTGATTCTAAATATGTTATTGATGAATGTATAAATGTTTTTATATTTTCTTCATGTTCTATATAAATTGGCCTTTTGTATTGAAGTTTGCACAGAGAATTGCGGGTATTTAAAAAATCAAAAATGTTATTAATATTTCTGCAGAATGTTATTGTAGAATCACAATTTTTAAATTTTTCCATGTTTTTTATTTTACAATATAAAAGTGCATCAGCTACACTAGCACTTAATACTTGTGTAGCCAACCGAACTTTCATTTTTTCTTTCCAATAACAGATGTGTCTTTGTCGAATTTTAGTTGCTAAATGAATACTTCTTTCTTCTTGTAACTGCACTAAATCTTTAAAATATTGCCATTCTATTTTTTTACCATTTTCATCATATAATATGCCAAAATCACCTAATGTATTTCTTATGAGCTTTAACATGTGTGCTGGATCCATAAATATATATATTTCTTCATTAGTAATGGGATTCACAAACCATGAAATTCGCTTATCCAAATCTACTCCTAAATGTCTAGCCATGGCAATATTGGAGGCATGGCCATCAAAAGTGAGGGTTCGAACAATTGCACCTGTATCGTGTATATTTAACAGACAAGTCTTGAGTAGGTTGGTCTTCTCTAGTGCGGTCAGTCCGTGTATTAAAAATAGCCAACAGGAATCTTCAATTGGAATTTAAAGCAACAACTATAAAAACTAAAACTTCCGTAGCTGTTGGTAATCTGTCGGTGTCGCTCATATGTTGACCAAAACTAATATAACCTTGTTGCGCTCCCGTTAAAATGTATGTATTCTTTTATAGCCATTTCATCCATAATCAGTCCACACACCAAATTAAAATTTTATTTTTCATTTCATTTACCTTACATTTGATAGCAATTATTGATTCTGAAGTGATACCCGGAGATCCATCAATAACATAATACCACCGACGAATAGTGCTTGGGTGAGGTAAGCATTTATTGAATGTTTTCTTACATATTTGTAGGCGGCAGGAGAATAGAAATGTAGAGTAAGAGCAAATGACCGCAATTCCACATCTACTGAATTTCCTGTGAATTTTGCAATTGATTTATGACCATAATGTGCTGACTAGGTGATAATGATTCCTACAATAAAAATTGCATAATCTACACATGCACACATGCAAAAGCACTTAAAAAATAATTAGAAAATGGAAATAAAATAATTTTACCTTAAGAACCGTGAAACAGTTATCCGATATAAGATTTTGTCATTTTAAGATGGTCTACTAAATTTTCCAAAGTATTTTAAATTATCATTTTGTTTTGTAAAACTTTTATCGTTTTCTTTGATTTGTCACAGTTTTTGCGATGCAATCCAGTACTTTAATCGGCTGTTAGGGCTATTAATATCATCTGGTACTTTGAAGTCTCCCATAAAATATTTTCGTTTTCTATAATAAATGAAGTAAAAAAATAAAAATTATTTTAAACTATGGCAATGGTTTCATTAAACTTACTTAATTGAACTTAATTGATGAGCATCAGAATTCTGTTTTATAGATACTGGAGTTATTGGATTATGCCTTACTGATGATGTTGATGGTAACATTTTCGGTGGAGAGCATGATGTAGAAATTGCTGGTTCAGATAATAAATCTGATATTGATAATGTAACGATTTCTTCATTATCTGACAATTGAATTATTGCACTTTGTCTATCAGATTCATTTTCAGCAATACTGAGCGGTGGTTCATTATATATTAATGACCTACGTACACCTGTTTAATTTATAACAATAATTTGAACCCTTAGTTAACAATATCTCATAAAATATTAATAACTTAATATATTTAAACTTACAAGAATTAATAATACTTGGCACGGCATTTTTTTTCAACTGCTTAGTTTGATATAAACTGGTCGATGAACATTCATAGTCAAAATCATTAAAATGTAGTCCACATACAACCGAATACTTAGTTGCATTAAAAAATGGATTAAATTTTTTGAAAAATTGTATCCATACATCACCAATATCTCCTTTAGGAAATCTAAACAGATAAAAGAAATAATATTATTTCTACATATCTAGTGATTGGGACGATTAAATACACAAAAACAGAGTATGGAAAAAATTACCTGTGAACCTTGATGTTTTGACCGACTTTAGTATTGCAGCCTTGGACACAGCACTTATTCACCATTGTAAATTACAGTCCATAGACATATTAATTTATTTATTATTAGTTAATAAGTCTATGTTACCATTTCATTTATTCTGTGATGTTACAGTCAATCGCGACAAAAATCAAATGGTTATCAGTAATCATAGACTGGTCGTGAAAGAGACGGCGTCGCCCGGCTGCGCGTTACGTATGATTACAATTGTACAACAATTTTATCATAATTTTTTATGTGGTCGTTTGGCACACTGTGTTGGCCCTTACGTTGTTTTTCTCTCTCTCTCTATATCGTCCCCAGACTTCTCTCTCTATGCGCAGTCCACTAGTTAATATGTCTATGGTTCAAAAGTAACTTTATGTTATATTACATTTTTTTAGAAACAACTGATATACATACGCACTAAACTGATATTCTTAGTAATTTTAAGTTAAACAAATAAAATTAATTATAAAAAAGATTTTTAATATTTAATAAATCTTGTAAAAATGAATATAGTTAAATGCCATTTCTGTTTTAGGAGCATGCCATGTAAGTCTTTCTTAAGTAAAACTTGATTACTGATTTGAGGGCACATCGTGTTAGCTTCTTTGGCGGAATTAAGTTGGCTTCTTCTATATCTTTCCATTTTAACAAAAACATCAACTGTCCGCTTGAATCGGTTCGCCAATAATTTTTCAGGCACTCTTGCATTCTGCAAAGGCGTATGCCGAGCCTACACTTTCTCTATCCACTGAAACACCATCACGTTCCACGGCATCAGCCTTGTCGACCTTCGCTTTTACATGAGGAGATGCCTTTCTACGTTCCTTAGAGCGGTCCGGGCAGTATCTGATGGCGTGCCGCTTACAACAGTCGAGTTGGACACTGTAACGCTTCGCCCCTCGTTCTGCCTTCTCTTTCTGCAATCTTTCTTTTTCAGAGCGTTTCAACCTTCTTCAAACTCTTTGATCAAATCTTCACAATCCAAATTTTCTTCAGGTTCCCCAAGTATTATCTTCATCCCTATAGCCTTTCCACTTCAAATAGTATTCCACTTTTCCGCACCTTCTACGTTTGTCTAGAATTTTTTCTACGAGTATTCCTCCTCCTGTTCTTGTTCTGCTTGAACTTGATCCTCGTCAAGAGTTTACGTCCATATCGTTCATTCTGAAAAAGATTATAAAACAACACTTAGATCTATATATATATATATATATATATACAAATAATTGCTTTTATTGTAATACGTCATTCCATAACATAATACGACTTCAATCGCATCACAAACTTCAGGCGTGCAGCTAATTGGTCACAGGGTGTATATGTAATTTTTTAAAAGGTTGAGCCGACCATGAGACACATTTCGATCGCGTTGCCAGTTGCTCTCTCAAAGCAGATTATAACTTACTTTTAACATTAATAACTGTGGATAATTATTAAGATTATCGCGAATACTCGAGAGTCGGGAGCAAAATATCGAATTGTTTTTGTTTTGTCTGTCGTCTAACTGGCGTCTTACGACCGAATTCCCCACAGTAAACGATGGAAATAGTCGAGACGCGGAATGCGGTGTGGCGAGAATATACGTACACGGATTACGTTTTGGTCGACGCTCAGTGGAACACAAAAAGTTGTTCAAAATACACGTTCAACTGGAATTCGAGTAAGACGGTATTTATATATTATACATCGGTATCAAGTCGACTCAATTCGGGTGTATTAACAAAACTCAATTTTTTTTTTTTACAACTACAGCCCCGCCTAATTATAATAAATCCGGGTTTTAGACACATAAAAAAATACAGCCGCGCGTTAATAGGTGTCCATCAAAGCGATACTCGAGCGATATTGACGCGGAATGCGAACGAGGCGGATGAAAATACAACACACGAGTCGGCGACGCGTTATCGGCGTCTAACGGACCGCCAATCGTTGCAAAACGCGAAACGCGAGCGACATCTTCGCACATACGCATTATACGTGAAATCGGCGGAACGCGTCGCGCCCCCGTAAACGACAGTCCGAGAAGGAAGAAAATTCCTTTGTCTGCAAACGAATTGCCGCCAAAAACGAGGCGGCGGCGTCTGGAAAATCCAAACCAACTCTAACAATAATAATTAACGGCCGAGGGCCACACACACTCACTCGGTGATGTTTTCACGAACGTCGTCGAAAAAATAACGTGTGCGCTAACGACTATTCGCCGATATCGAATCCGCCGGACGACGGTGGAGGAAATATTCGCGTCGGCGACAACGGGAAAACAAAATGACGGCCGGCGAACGGCGGACGAGAACAACACACCACACTACACGGGCAAAAAAACGACGAACCGCTCCGGCGTTCAGCGACACAACAACAACACGATTACGGCCAGGAAACAATTTCACGGCGTACCAATCCACTCGGACGTTGATCGGGCGGACCGAACAGAGTTCTGGAAGAGAAACGACGCGTCGCCGCACCGCGTTCGTCATGGAACAAACAACGCGCGTGCCCGCCAATCGTCATTAATAGCGGTTTAGCCGCCGCGACACAATATAATATTTTTTTTCGTACACAATATTCGTTCGAAGTCGCGCGATACGATCTAAAATTATCATTCGTTGGAATTTTCCGCGTCAAAAGTCATACAATTTTAATAACACGGGACGTCCTGTCGAGTTTTATTTTGCCAATAATTTTATTACGCCTTCGCCGGCAGGTACGTTTAACCCCGGTTATTTGTGTTTATTTTTTCGTAAAGAATCGGCGGGACAATAATCGAGTGGAAACGCATATAGATAAGGGATTGAAAGCGGTATTTTCTCTCTTTGTCTTACACATGAAACATGGCAAAATAGACATGGTTCATGTGTCAAGTTAAAATACTTTCAATCGCTCGTTTTCCCGTTGCGAAAGTCCGCGATGCTAAATACGACATTATTAACGTACCGATCGATCTATTGGTCGGACCACAGATTTCTATAATACACTTGATAGCGAACTCTCGTTATCACAATGTAAACTGTAGCCGCCATGTTTCCAGTTGACAAAATATTATTACTCGTTGTTTGTCCCACGTTTTTCATTGTCAATGTGTAAATTTTATTTAATGAATGTCACCAAAAACGAGTAGTTATTATTATTTATTTTATTTAATCCGAATCACGATGGTCGTTTCTTGTGCAGCGTATGGCTGTTCAAATAGATATAAAAAGGTTAACCAATTCACTTCTTCCGGTGAAGTACCATTTCAAAATTAATATTATGTACCTACTTATTTGCATGTATTTATTATGATATTTTATTATGTTTTAGATTTCCTTTGAATAACGATATATTAGTAAAAAAATGGTTGGAAGCCTTAAAAGAAAAATTTTTAAACCCTCACAGTGGAGTACTTTGCAGTATACACTTCATCAATGATGATTTTATAGACAGACCTGATGCTGATAGACCTTTATTAAAAAGTGATTCTGTACCTTCTGTTTTCCAGCGTTGCAAGTTATTACCAACCAAAACCTAAGAAAATAGAAAATTACCTGCACAAAAAAATAATTTAAACAGTAAAGATACCTATACTTATAAGTATTATGATGAATATTTACTATATATCTGATTTTAATACTTAGTTCTTTTCATATATCAGACGGTTCTTAACCTTGTGAAAAGATGGCGACCCAAGCTAGTTAGTTCAGTTCATCATGCGACCTTTTTTATAATAATGTTACAATGGCCCCTTACTGTTGTTTTCTCTCTATAATATATCGCCCTCAGACTTCTCTATGCGCCGGTCCACTAGTTAATATGTCTATGGTTCAAAGTAACTTTATGTTATATTACATATTTTTTGAAACAACTGATATACATAACCGCACTAAACTGATATTCTTAGTAATTTTATTTAACAAATAAAATTAATTATACCAACGTTTTTTAATATTTAATAAATCTTGTAAAAATGAATAATATAGTTAAATGCCATTTCTGTTTTAGGAGCATGCCATGTAAGTCTTTTCTTCAAAACTTGATTACGATTTGAGGGCACATCGTGTTAGCTTCTTCGGCCGGAATTGTCGGCTTCTGTCTATATCTTTCCATTTTAACAAAACATCAACTGTCCGCTTGAATCGTTAGCGCTAATAATTTTCAGGCACTCTTGCATTCTGCAAGGCTTATGCCGAGTTTGTACACTTTCTCTATCCACTGAAACACCATCACGCTCCACGGCATCAGCCCTCCTTGTCGACCTTCGCTTTATACGAGGAGATGCCTTTCTTTACGCTCCTTAGATTTGTCCCGGAGCAGCATCTGATGACGTACGCATAACAGGTCGAGTGGGATTAACTGTGCGCTACGCCTCTGCCTGCCTTCTTTCTGCAATCTTTCTTTTTCAGAGCGCTTCAACCCTCTTCAAACTCTTTGATCAAATCTTCACAATCCAAATTTTCTTCTCAGGTTCCAAGTATTATCTTCATCCCTATAGCCTTTCCACTTCAAATAGTATTCCACTTTTTCCAAGACCTTTCACGCTTGTTCAGAATTTTTTCACCGAGTATTCTCCTCCTGTTCTTGTTCTGCTTCGAACTTGATCCACACTGAGAGTTTCTGGTCCATATCGTCATTCTGAAAAGATTATAAAAACAACACTCTATATTCTATATATATATAATAACAACACTATTGATTTTCCAATCATATCACTCGATCTATATATATATATACAAATAATTGCTTTATTGTAATATCATTCCATAACATAATACGAATCAATCACGGATCGCACAAACTTCAGACGCCGCTAATTGGGTGGGTGTATATGTAATTTTTTAAAAGGTTGAGCCGACGCAGAGACATTTCGATCGCTACAGGTTGTTTCTCACAAAGCTACAGATTATAACTTACTTTTTACATTAATAACTGTGGATAATTATTAAGATTATCGCGATTACTCGAGAGTTTCGGAGCAAAATATCGAATTGTTTTTGTTTCTTTGTCAATCGTCTAACTGGCGCTACTTCAATCGAATTCCACAGTAAACGGCATGGAAATAGTCGAGACGCGGAATGCAGTGTGGCGAGAATATACATACACGGATTATGCTTGGTCGACGCTCGTGGACATAAAAGTTGTTCAAAATACACGTTCAACTGGAATTCGAGTAAGACGGTACATTTATATATTATACATCGGTATCAAGTCGACTCAATTCGGGTGTATTAACAAAACTCAATTTTTTTTTTTTTACAACCACAGCCCTGCCTAATTATAATAAATCCGGGTTTTAGACATATAAAAATACAGCTGCGCGTTAATAGGAAAATCCATCAAAGGATACTCGAGCGATATTGACGCGAAATGCGAACGAGGCGGATGAAATACAACACACGAGTCATGACGCGTTATCGGCGTCTAACGGACCGCCAATCGTTGCAAACGCGAAACGCGAGCGACATCTTCGCACATACGCATTATACGTGAATCGGCGGAACGCGTCGCGCCCCTGTAAACGACAGTCCGAGAAGGAAGAAAATTCTTGTTCGTAAACGAATTGCCGCCAAAAACGAGGCGGCGGCGTCTGGAAAATCCAAACCAACTCTAACAATAATAATTAACGGCCGAGGCCCACACACTCACTCCGGTGATGTTTTCACGAACGTCGTCGAAAAATAACGTGTGCGCTAACGACTATTCGCCGATATCGAATCCGCCGGACGACGGTGGAGGAGAAACATTCGCCGTCGGCGACAACGGAAAACAAAATGACGGCCGGCGAACGGCGAACGAGAACAACACACCACACTACACGGGCAAAAAACGACGAACCGCTCCGGCGTTCAGCGACACAGCAACAACACGATTACGGCCAGGAAACAATTTCACGGCGTACCAATCCACTCGGACGTTGATCGGGCGGACCGAACAGAGTTCTGAAGAGAAACGACGCGTCGCCCGCACCGCGTTCGTCATGGAACAAACAACGCGCGTGCCCGCTAATCGTCATTAATAGCAGTTTAGCCGCCGCGACAACAATATAATATTTTTTTTTTCGTACACAATATCGTTCGAAGTCGCGCGATACGATCTAAAATTATCATTCGTTGGAATTCTTCCGCGTCAAAAGTCGTACAATTTTTAATAACACGGGACGTCCTGTCGAGTTTATTTCTTGCAATAATTTTATTACACGCCTTCGCCGCAGGTACGTTTAACCCCCGGTTATTTGTGTTTATTTTCGTAAAGAATCGGCGGGACAATAAAATTGGAAACGAAACATGGCATATATGCTATATATGATACATATTGAGGTTAAAATACTTTTCCCTTTCTACTCTGTCGGACCACAGATTTCTAAATACACTAGATAGCGAACTCTCGTTATCAGTTGAAGCATGGGTAAACTGTAGCCGCCATGTTTTCGGTTGACAAAATATTATTACTCGTTGTTTGTCCTAAACCGTTTTTCATTGTCAATGTGTAAATTTTATTTAATGAATGTCACCAAAAACGGAGTAGTTATTATTATTTATTTTATTTACGAATCCGGAATCACGATGGTCGTTTCTTGTGCAGCGTATGGCTGTTCAAATAGATATAAAAAAGGACAACCAATTAACTTCTTCCGGTTAAGTACCATTTCAAAATTAATATTATGTACCTACTTATTTGCATGTATTTATTATGATATTTTTATTATGTTTTAGATTTCCTTTGAATAACGATATATTATTAAAAAAATGGTTGGAAGCCTTAAAAAGAAAAAATTTTAAACCCTCACAGTGGAGTAGACTTTGCAGTATACACTTCATCAATGATGATTTTATAGCCAGACCTGATGCTGATAGACCTTTATTAAAAAGTGATTCTGTACCTTCTGTTTTTCCAGCATTTCCAAGTTATTACCAACCAAAACCTAAGAAAAATAGAAAATTACCTGCACAAAAGAATAATTTAAACAGTAAAGATACCTATACTTATAAGTATTATGATAATATTTACTATATATTAGATTTTAATACTTAGTTCTTTTTCATATTTTAGGTGAATCGGATAATAATTTTGATAGTAATGATGCTTTAAATTTTAATAATACTGAACATCCATCAAAATCTGACAAAGAAACACAAACTTCTAATTCGTATAGTAGTGAATTAACATTAAGAAAAAAAATTAAAGTTCTTCAACAAAACTTAAGAAGGAAACAAACAAAAATTAATAATTTAAACGATTTGATTATGAATTTGAAGAATAAAGGTCATATTGATTCAGAGCAACAAAATTTAATTCTGAATAATTTTAATGGTAAGTTTTTTTTTATTTTGCTAGCTAGGTAGTTTGTTTTTTATTTTGCTTATTTTAATTCGGTAGATAATGTTTTGGAATTATTCAAAAATGAGTCTAAAAATTATGATAAAAGTACAGGACGAAGATATACTCAAGAAATGAAAGCATTTGCATTAACATTGCATTATTATTCGCCAAAAGCATACAATTTTTGCCGGTTATTAGTTTTTATAAAGCTTTATACAAACAAGCATGCTGTTTGTATTTAAAAACCTACCCCAATTTGTTCATCTTGATCCAAGGCTAACTTGATTAATAAAATATATACATATCTACCCCTGCCTATATTTGTCTATTGAATTTATATTGTAATTAATACTTTAAATTTAATATCAGTATTCTTAAAATTTATGTGTATGAAGTTCTTATTTTCTACTTTCTTTTTGGGTCAAGATGTACTGTAAGGGTTATAATGTTAATTATGCATTTTAAATTGGAATTACTGTATGGTATATCACTTCTTATTTAGTTTCTATTTTGTACATATTATATTATAATTTACAGCTTTTAAAAATTGTGTAAACATTATGTTTCATTTTATAGTACAATATTAAGTTTACCTCATCCATCATCCATAACAAATTGGACATCGTCAGTCAATGCTGAACCCGGGTTCTTTCAAGAAGTTTTTGACTACTTGAAAAACATAAAAGTTGACGACCGGGATTGTACATTAATGTTTGATGCAATGGCTATTCATAAACAAATTATTTACGATAATAGTAATGACAGATTTTTGGGTTACTGTGACTTTGGTAACATACAAGTAGATTCCCAAGAAATGCTTGCTACAGAAGCTTTAGTATTTATGCTTGTTTGCTTAAACGGCAAATGGAAAATACCAATTGGATACTTTTTACAAGCAAAGAGCACTGCAACTGTTCAAGCAGGTCTAATTACTACAGCTATTACTATGGCTAATGATATTGGATTATGTGTTAGGGCAGTTACTTGTGATGGTACTTCAACTAATATATCAACCATGACACAATTGGGTTGTAAATTGAGTGGAATATATTCTGAAATAATTGAATCATTTAGTGTTCCAGGAATCAAACAGAAAGTAATTATAATTAATAATATTCTTGTATATTATAGTATAGTACATCTATTGTTTTTTTTATCTAGATATATTATGTGCCTGATGCTTGCCATAATCTAAAACTGGCTCGAAATGCTTTGGGCTCATATCAAAAATTTAAAAGTCAGCATAATCGTATAATAATTGATTGGATATATATAAAAAATTTGGGAAACGGTAAGTTTATAAATCACTAATAGGTACCTTAATAGCTTAATATCTATGAATACAATAATACTAACAACATGCTAAAATGCTTGTAATTACAATTTAACACACTTGCTTACTTCTACAGCACAAGAAAAAATTGGACTAAATTTAGCCAATAAGCTTACACCTACACATTTGCAGTGGAAAAGAAATATTATGAAGGTCAAATTAGCTGCACAAACATTTAGTTCGTCCATAGCCGATGCTCTAGAGTTTTTTTCAGCGATTGAATGAACCTAGCTTTAAAAATTGTAATTAAAAATATTTTCTAAGTTAACATTTTGTATGTAAGGGTAGTTTCTGGTTGCACCTATATATTATCTTTTGTGAAGTATTTAAAAATATATATTGTAAAAATATGTTCACATTATTATTATACTATAAATAACATTAATAATATTATTTTCTTTTTAGGTGAAGAAACTATAAAGTTTATTCGAGCAATCGATCAATTATTTGTTTTTTTAAATTCACGTAATCCTTTTGGAAAAGGTTTCAAGAAGCCGTTGTACAAAAATGCTATAGAAAGTACAAAAAGTATAATTCTACCAATTATAGAATATTTAATGAGCCTTACTGATATAAAAGGTTTGTCACTTTCACAAACACCACGTAAAACTTTATTAATTGGTGAGTATCAAATCATTTTTGATGACTAGAAAAATATATAAAATATATTTATTATTTTAGGATTTGCTGTTGCGATAAAGTCCATATTTGCTATGGCCGAAGAACTTTTTAATAGCAATCAATGTTATAAATATCTGTTAAATTATAAATGTTCCCAAGATCATTTGGAAATTTTCTTTTCTAAAATCCGTCAACAATTTGGTAACAATAATAATCCAAATGTAATGGAATTCAAAACTGCATTGAAAAAAATGTTATTAAAAAATTCAATTTCTTCATCATATGCTGCTAATTGTGTTGCTTTTGACATGACTAGTTCTGAAAGTATTTTTGAAATACGTTGGCGTAAAAAATCTAGCAATTTATTAAATACAGTCGTTGATGAAGAATCTATTCCAGATATTCCATTAATTGAAGGTGAAGAATTTAATATAGTGAAAGATAATATACTTTATTATATTTGTGGATTTATCATCAGAAAACTTTTAATAACTTAATTAACTTTTATTATAGAAATCTGTGTGTTGGACAACTGGCATGTCAGGCAACGGTATTACCACAGATTAGATTCACCCAATTGGTGCCGTCTGTTAAAATCGATTGTCTGAATGGTTGGGTTTCTTCTGCAGTTTTGTGGTTTGTTCGTTTTCATGGATGGTGAAGCGGCTTCGTGTGTCCATGTTCTTCATTGACTACAGCATTGTTTCAAATCCATGTTTCCGTGTCAATTGACTGTCTGGTAATATCGTTCAGGGCAATAACCATTTCAATCATAATTTACTTTTCCCCTGTTTTAGGGCGGTCATAAGTTGTGTTCTTCATTGACTGCAGCGTTGTTTCAAACCGACGTTTCCGTGTGAATTGATTGTGCGGTAATATCGTTCAGGGCAATAACCATTTCAATCATAATATGTTTTTCCTCGGTTTTAGGGTGGTCATAAGTTGTACTGGCAGTTATTGTGGATAAACGTGGTGTTCATATTTGGTCTTATGAGTGCTGCAGTTATACGCGTATTCGTGTTGCGATTTGTTCGTCAGTGACTGCTGTCTAGGTGGTCGCACGCACTCGGGGTTGTGCCTTTTTTGTGTAAAAGTATATATTGTAACTACAATCCCCAGTGTTATTCGCATGGGATGAAATCCGCTACCTAACACAGTCTCACGTGAGTATGGTCGATCTTGTGTGTAGAAGAGATTATATATAAAGAGGTTATATTGTTCCTTCGCCGGAGACGACGACAAACCCATTGGCCATTCACCACAGTGGACGACGGACAGACGTTGATATGAAAGCGCGGCCCCCGCCGCCGGACGGTGATGCCGGCTATGATAAAGACGCTTACCAATATATTATATATTGTACGTTTCAACCCTGGTAATTATTATTGTATAATATATGAAAATTAAATTAATTTTATAATGTAACTTTTATATACGCAGAGCAATTCTAGAGTGGAAACCGGTGGGAAAAAGACCTCAAGAACGACCCAGGAATAGATGGTTGGATGTTATGGAAGAAGACTTTAGCTGGTTGAAAGTACAAGAAAAGAGAGAACTAGTCCAAGATTGACAGAAACGGAGAGACCATCGAACGTAGGCAATTAATTTTTTGTAAATGTTTGCGTGCTCCACACAGTGGCGGCTCGAAAAAGATTATTAGAATCCTGTGTTTCACAAACAATTTTAGTGGGTGGGTGGGTGTCTTAGGTACCGGGCTTGGTATCAACGTGTTTCCTAAAATGTTTTACTATTTCTCCTGGTTCTCAGAGAAGATCATTCTGGTCGTTTTTTAAAAACAGTGTTTGTTGTTTGAAACCTTGTTTAAGGTACTTACAGTGCTTGAAAAATTTCCTTGGGTTATTTCTTTCTTCCTCAAGTTTTTCTAGTGCTTTCTTTTGAGCTAGTCTTTTCTAATTGTCTTACTTACTATCTTTTTATAACGTTCATATTTTGCTTGGTTTTTCTGTCGATGGGTTATATATCATGTTCATGCGGGCTTCATTAAATTTTTAACCGCTTTCATGCATTCATTATTGAACCAACTATTCTTTTTGTTGGATTTGGGTTCTATTTTAAGATTTTTGTGGTGGTTATATATATATATATATATATATATATATTAGGGTGTTCCTTATTTGTATAGATGTAAATATTTTTTACCTAGTACCCCTTTATTTTGTTTATTACTATAAGAAAGTAATTTGTCTTAATTACAGATTATGATTTATTGAGAATTTCAATAAGTGATGATCATATAGTAATGTTAATACATGGTTATAGGTCAACTCATGATCTGAAAAGTCGGCGTTTTGCAAAAACAGCTCAAGCCACTGAAGATTGCTGTACGACATGTAGAGGCCAAAGAATCATTGCATCATCTTTAAAACAGCTAATTTCTAGTTGATCTGTATTATACTGTAACGTGGCCGGGGAAAACCAGTTAACACATAAGATATCCAGGGAAGGATTTCAGGACCTTTGGATATAAAAATATTACGTGGCCGGGGTAAAACTTAATAACATTCAATAATGGAGTTCCACTGGTAATGTCTAATTATTTATCTTTTATTAATGCATAGTAATAATTACTTACAAATGACACGGTGGTTGCTATCGAGTTTGCCGGACGGTGGTGTGTTGCGAACTCTCTGTGTTATTATTGTGTTAGGTGTATTTATAATATTGTGTGTCGTGAGTGTCGTAAATTGATGAGTATGCTATTATTCTTAGTGTGTGCCTATATACATATACAGACATACATATACACCTATATATACATATCATATATAAATATATATAATAGGTACTTATGTAACTACGTTACATTTCCCCTTTTTTTTTTGTGTATAACAGCCACCTTTACAAAAGAAAAAATTTTAATTCATATACAGTATTATAATGGTTTGCTTTAAATTTGAAGTTCATGGTTGAAATTGATATTTTGATTTCGACAATGGCAAATCTTGTTTTTTTAATACTGGTCTATCGTTGTAGGTAATTCATAGTTCAAATATTGATGCTGTCCTCTTCAATTGATCAACTGGAGCTCCTTTTATTTACATAGGGCTAGTCGGTGCAAAATAGTAAGGCATTTGCTATAAATTTACTGTGTTCAAAACATCAAAACAATGGTACCAATGATGTTTCAATATAGAAATAATTCAATTCCAGTAGTGTTTACTCGGCAACATCATTAATTTTTTGCATATAATCAACAAATATGCAATGAAAGGCTTCCTCTTCTATAGATATAACTATTGCGTGTTTTCAGGAATGATGACCTCGAATCCCGGTTCACAAAATTTTTGAGAAACTTCGATTTGCCCAATTGTTTACTTTCAAAATATCAATTCCTTCCCTTGATTTTCTAAAATATATATTCTTTCTTCATCAATGTTGACTCTTATGGTGTTACAAATACAAAAACACATTTTTTTTATATACTACGTGCCTTATATATTTTATTTTTTAATTATGATTATTAAATAATAAGAAATTACAATCAAACAGTCAAACAATTAACAAAAAGAGTATAGTGTTTGGAATTATTATAAAGAAAAAAAAAATATGTCTACATGAAAACATAAAACGTTGATTCATAGATTATAAATTATTATTGATTGTGTTAATAATCAACAAGAAAACTATTAAGACTTTATAAAAGAAGAAAAAAAATTATAATAAATATTTTACAACCCATTTTTTTTATAAATATATTTTATCATACTTAAAATTATACAATATAAATATTTTTTTATTAATAAATGCAATGTTCTTAAATATAACCCATTTTTTATAAATCTATTTTATAGTAATAAATTGTTATTTTACTTAAAATTATACAATTTGAAAATTCTTTTTTTATTAATGGAATATAATATTCTTACACGTAACCCATTTTTTATGAATAAACAATTATCATATTTAAAATGATATATTAAAATTTTTTATTTATTTAATTGTTTTAACCACCCAATTTGATTACAAGTAATCTAAAAAAAAAAAATAATAATAAAATATCATAAAAATATCCATACTCATATTTATTTCGAGAAAAAAAAAATTAAAGTAATATTTATAATAGTTTTAATTACCCTTTTTTATTCCTATCTCTAAAGTATATTGTACATTATAGTAATTAAATTTATTGAATAATAATATTTTATTGAAAATAATAATATTTATTCTTCACGTTCTTTATATTTTTTAGCTGACTCGTGTTTATAATCATTTATTAGCTGTCCGTTTTAATTATTTCAACAACGTATGTTACATCTGATATTTTTCGTATAATTTTAAATGGTCCCATATACCTATATGCAAATTTCGATTTCCTATTTTCTGTTTTAACTAGCACTTTCTCTCCAGGATGAAAATTTACTAGAGTTTTATGTAGATCATAATGTTTTTTATTTTTTAATACATTTTCGTTTAGAGATTTCGTAATTTGTCTCTAACATTTTAATACTTTTAATTCCGCTAAAATATCTGATGACGTATCTGTACTAATAAAATTATAATCAAAAATAGATTGTGGATTATATCCGTGTAATAAATAGAATGGTGAGTACTTCGTTGTTTCATTAACTGCTGTATTATATGCAAATAATACATATTTCAAATATTTATTCCATTTATTGGGTTCTTCCTGAACAAAATGGCTTATCATATCAATTAACGTTCCATTAAATTTTTCTGTTTGTCCTTGACTTTGAGGTCTATATGCTATGGAGTTAGTATTTTGTATATTAAAAGCTTTAAGAAGATCTTTTACTACTTTACTTGTGAAATGTAAACCTCTATCGGAATGAATTTCTCCTATAGCCCTTGATTGTGAAATTACGTCTATTAGAAACGCAACTGTGGATTTCGCATCGGCGTGTTTATATGGTTTCGCGATTGCGTATTTCGTGGTCGCGCACGTACCTACTAAAATATATGAATTCCCATTGCTCGATGGATTAATTGGTCCTATATAATCGATGGTAAATCTTTCAAAAGGTCGCCCCGAAATTTTTGGTGATGTTAACATATGTCCATATGTAGGTGTTTTATCGGCTTTTCTTTTTTGACAACTCAAGCATGAACTTACAAATTTACGAATATCTTTGTACATAGTCGGCCAGAAGTAGCGTTCAATAATTTTTTTATAAGTTTTATCTATCCCTAAATGTGCTGAAAAAGGATGGTTGTGAAAGTTACTCAAAATTTCATTTATTCTATTTTTGGGTAACGCCATGAGATTAACTATTTTTTTATTAGACATATGTTTATACATTAAAATGTTTTCTTTGTTTATAAAATAATTTTTTGCTTTTCTAACCCATATGTGATCTGAGATTTCAGGATTTTCTATTGCTAATATTATTTTATTGTATATTGGGTCTTTTCGTTGTTCTAACTGTATATTGACGGTTTCTATTTGACAAATAGTTAAATCATTATCTTTTTCTAATTCTTGTTCTATAGTGGGGGGATCAGATACTGGATTCCTCGACATAGCGTCACATACTTGGTTTAATAAACCTTTCGGTATTTAATTGTAAAATCAAAGTCAATTAATTTACTTTTTAAGCCTTTGGATTTTTACTGACAGACTTTTAATATTTTCAAGATATTTAAGTGGAGCGTGATCTGTCCATATTTCTATATGAACTCCATACACATATGGACGGAAAGTTTCTAATGCATAAACTATCGCTAATAACTCCAATTCTATTGCACTATATCTTTCTTCTGTATTAGTTAACCTTCTGGAAATATATGAAACTGGGTGTAACTGTTGATCATCATCTCTTTGTAGAAGGTCCCAGCTATCCCAATTTTACTTGCATCTGTCCAGATTATTGGTAAATTTGGGTTAAAATGTTTTAATAAGGGGTTGACTAAATGTTCTTTAAGTTTTTCGAATGTTTCCTGATGGATTTTTGCCATTTTACTGGTGAATTTTAGATGGATAGTGACCTCTGGTCAAATCAGTAATTGGTGAAATTAATTCCGCAAAACGTGGAATAAATTTTCTAAAAAATTACATAAACCTAAAAAACTCCGTGTTTGTTTAATTGTTAGTACGTAGGAAAATTTTGAATAGCCATTAAACCTCATGATTTGGTTTGACTCCATTTTGATTAACTAATTGTCCTAAAATTTTAAGTTCAAAATATCCAAATTTGCATTTTTTGCTTTAAGTTTAAATCCTGTTTCTCTTATCCTTCTGTAATAATTTTTCAAGAACTTCTAGTAATTCATCGAATGTTTTGCATAATTTATAAGGTCATCTACATAATTAATAGTACCTAAATATAATAATCCTGCAAGAGCTTTTGACACTGCCTTGAAAATTGCCTAGGTGAATTTTTTGTAGTCAAGGGGGAAACGTGTCCATTCATATAGTCCAAATGGAGTAATAAATGCTAACTTATGTCTATCTGTTTTTCCCAATAAAATATTTAAAACCCTTGTTGCATATCCATAATGTTAAAATATTTAGCCCTCTAAACAATCGAAAATAGTTTGCATATGTGTTATTGGAAAATTTTGATGTGGAACTTGTTTGTTTAATTTTCTATAATCTATTACTAATCTTTTTGAACCATCTGCTTTATTCACTAAAAATGCTGGACTGGCATATGAAGAAATTGAATGTGTAATTAACCCTGCTTGAAGTAATTCATTAATTTGTCTCTGTAATTTTTGCTTTGTTAATGCTAATCTATATGGTGGTAGACTAATAGGATCATCGTTTATAGTTGAATTGGAACGTCACCTATGTCTATCGCTCCTAAATCCATACTGTGTTGTGCAAAACAATCTTGATATTTATTTAATAAGTTTCTTAGTTTATTTTTTTTCATAATCTGATAATTCGGGATTAATATCGAAATTTATTTTATTTTCATTTAATCCGTATTTTATTATCATTTTTATGATGTCTTGCATTATATTTAAATGAACACTATTTTTTTCTTTTGTTTTAAACAACACATTAATATCGTAAACGGTTTTGCTTCATTTGCGTGTTTGTTATTGAAACTATTTTCTATTATTTTTTAGTAGTATCACTTTCGTCGTAATATGTGTTGGAATATATATACGTATTATTATTTTTATGTTTTCAACCGAGTAAGAAATATCATTTTGTGAATGAACTCTACCGTTGGAATATTTTTGCTGATCAGGCTTACTATTTTTTGTTTCGTTATTGCAATAGTTACTTTAATATCTGTGCCTTGGAAAAGGAATTTAATTTTCGAAATAATTTGCCAATTTAATTTATCTAGACACACGCAATCCGTGGTATCAAATTTTTCAAATTATTATTTTGACAAAATGTTTTAAACTAATTAAAGTGTCGAAGATTGTTTTATACTTTGGTTTTTCATAAAATTTTGATTTCGTTATTAAATAAATTATGTATTGATTTTTAATTTTTAAATATGCTAGTTCTCCTACTTTTTTGTTTTGCTCTTTTAATTCATCTACTTTACCATATTTTTGTTTAAATTGTAATGCAATTCCTTTTTTCATAGCTAAATCCTGTGATACGCAATGTACTAAATGAAACGTTTCGTTAAAATATTCACTAAATAAATCACATTTAACCTCCCGAATGCTATAGTCAAAAATTTCATTTTTCAAATTTTTTTGAAAAATTCTTGGTCATAGATTTTGATTTATTATTTTATTTTGCTCATTTGGTGTCTTAATACTAATATTGTTATTCATTAGTTTTGTTTGTTATTATTATCTTTGTGATTAACTGCAATATTTACATTTCTATTATGGAAATGAATATGAGTTAAATTTATTTTATTTTGTTTAAAAGGAATTATATTCGTATTGTGTAAATTTTGTCGTTCATTTAACTTATTGTTTTTATTATTCTTGCTGATTTTATAAAACGTTATTTTTATGAAATTCTCCTTCAGTGTAAATTAAAATTCGCATTGTATCCTAGAATAATAATTTTGCAAGTGTCACATTTTATAGAAGGAAATTGAATCATATCTATGATTTTATATTGTGTATTTTTAATTCTTGTATGGTGATACACAAACATTGCAGTCAGCGCAAAAGTACTTTAACCGTTTCTTTTTACATGTCATTGAACTGTGTTCGTTTGTCTGTGATTCTTGCGTAATTTATGGTTTGGTTTTAACGGAAATTCGTAGTATATACAACTATTATGTATAACAAGTTTATTTTGTTTATTTAATATTCCCGGTCGCCAATGATTTTTTCATGAAACAAGCAAACTGTTTGTCTATTGATTTCCAATATATTAACGCCGAGTTTAAAATTTCATTTTTTTGTGAAAATGTTCGTATAATTATTAAATTCATATTAAATTTGTCACAAATAAAAGCAAGATCTATATCCGTTAAATTATAACCTGATTGACATTTATTAATATTTATCATTTTTAAAATTTGTAGACTAGTTAAGAAATATCCAAATTGTTAAAACATATACTTAACGCATGCAAACTACAATCACTGCCTCCTGGGACCTGTGGTCCTTTTTCAAAATGTGTAATTAATTCATTAATATATAATTCTTCATCCTTATTATTTGTATTTAATTCAGTATTTTCTTTTTCTTCATTAAGTGGCATATGTGTAATTTTAGAATTATTTTAATATCAATTTTAAATATAGTCTTTTCTTTTTAACTTAAAATTATATTATTGTTGTCCAAATTTATAATAGTCTTTAATTTTGATAATATATCCATTCCCTACTAATATCGGGAACAAATTCCTTCAACTACTACACATTCGTGTTGAATTATTATTTTCCTAATTTTATTTCAACTAACGATTTTCTATTACTTTAAGCTAGTATTATTAGCGGCCTCGAGATTTATATTTGTTCCAATAGGATTAATTTCTTTTAAACAAAATCTTCATTATTTATAACTGTTATACTTGCTCCTGTGTCTAACAATAAATTAATTTTTTATTATTTATTTCTCCTGGTATTTCGATTTTATAGCTGTTATAGTTATTTAGATGTGTGCAATTTAAATTTTTTGTATTTATTAAATCGATGTTATTACAATTAATTTCATATTTTTTAATTGTGTTTGTGGTGTGCTAGGAATTTTTAAATGTTCAGAACACCCTAGTCAAGTGTTTCATTGTCCGTTTTTTGTGACCGTACAAGAATCACTCATATGCCCTGGTAAACCACAATTAAAGCAAATTATATTCGATGTTTTAAATTCATATTATCCGGTTTTTATTTTGATTATCTTGATTATTAGTGACATTTATCTGTGGATAATTTGATTTGTAAGAAGGATTTTTATTATTTATTTTATTTTGGTTATTATTGTTTTGTAATCCTGAAAATTATTATTATATTGGGGTCTCCAATAATTTGTATCACTACGCTGTCCCATATAATCATTATGTCCGCGTGATTCACGATAATTATTATTACGGAAATTTGGTGTAACAGGATAATTATTATTATTATTAAAATTATTCCGATTATAATTATTGTATTGTTCTTTGACCATTACTATTATATTTTAATTCTGAAAATTAATATTACCTTAATTGTTGATAACCATTTTGTTTTGTGGTATTTGATAGCCATTATTACCCTGCAGTGATCCACGATAATTATTGTACCGTGGTCCATGATAATAATTAGTATTTGATTATCAAAATCTCTTCGAAAAATTAATTTTAGCAGTTTCTATGGGTTTTTCAAAATTAAGATTTTAATATGTTGTTTTAGAATTTTTACCTCATTACTCAACTCTTCAATTTTAGAATTATCCTTATTTTGTCTTAATAATTTTGATAATCTATATTTCTCTATATTTTGTTATTTGACTTATTGTAGAATTATCCTTAATTCTATTTTGTTATAAATCTCATCCGCAATCCCTTTAAAATTTTTTTCACATATTTCTTCCTCCCTCCATATTTTCATTAATTTTATAACATAACCCTGTAACTTTTATTATATATTCTTTATAATGTATCTCCTTTTTCCAATTTTAGATTTTCTAATTGAGCTCTCAATATATGTTTATTGCCTACAGTTGTAAATTTTGCAATAAATTCTTTTTAACCTCAGTCCATGTGATATTTTCATCCTTTAATTTTAATAGATCAAAAAGTTTTCAGCAGAATTTTAAGATAGAATTGTACTAAAATTAATTTATCTTTGTCATTCCAATCATTAACAATACTCACAAGTTCAAACTTTTTATAGAAACTTTCAATATCCTCACACGATTTTCCTGAGAAAGTATCTGGTTGAATTATTGAACTTGAAGCCATTTTTACTAAATTTTGTTTTAAACAAAGGCTTTCTACAGTTTCTATCACTTCCAGATTTGGCTATAATATGAAATTATTCACTATTTCTACTGGTTTCAATAAATTACTCCCTCGATTTTGTTCGGATGCGGCAATTATTGATAGTTGTTTTATTTGATTATCTAATTTTCTTTAACAACCTCTCTTGCTTTATCCCTTAATTTATCCTGTATAACCTACTGTAATAATTCCAAATTCCTTTTTTAAAATCTTCTAGCCTATCTTTTTAATATAGACTAATTTACCCAATTTTCCTTTTTAAAACTTCAACTTCTAATTCTGATAAGCTTGAATCTAATATTTCTATTTCCGGATTATCTAATACCGTAGTATTACCCTCGAAATTTTCTAATTTTATATTTTCTTGAATCGATTAAAATTTGAACCTGATCTCTAGTTAAATTATTTAATAATTCTATTGTCTTTTCTCTATTCGCTGTAAGCCAATTAAATGTTGGTGCAACTAATTTTATATTTCAGAATTTAATTGAATGATAATTTTATTTTTTTATTCTTTAAGAAAAACATACCATTTTTTATGATCATTAATTTCCTATAATACCAAAGATTAAACTTTTATTTTAATTTAAATATTTAAAGATGTCACTTTTTAAAAAAAATAAAAATACTAACAATTACCAAACAGAACTCCAATACTGAATATTATTTCCAACAAAAATAAAAAAATTTTTTGCCTTAAGCTTCAAGCGCCTCCACCAATATGTAACGTGGCCGGGAACCAGTTAACACATAAGATATCCAGGGAAGGATTTCAGGACCTTTTGGATATAAAAATATTACGTAGCGGGGGTAAAACTTAATAACATTCAATAATGGAGTTCCACTGGTAATGTCTAATTATTTATCTTTATTAATGCATAGTAATAATTACTTACAAATGACACGGGTGGCTGCTATCGAAGTTTGCCGGACGGTGGTGAACTCTGTTGTTATTATTGTTAGGTGTATTTATAATATTGTGTGTCGTGAGTGTCGTAAATTGATGAGTATGCTATTATTCTTAGTGTGTGCCTATATACATATACAGATATACATATATACAATCTATATATACATATCATATATAAATATATATATTAGGTAATGTAATAACTACGTTACAATACATTAAGTGTTATTTATACTTTTTAGTGTAATATTAATATACTTCTACGATTGTTCAGTTAAATATATTTTTACTTATTTTCTATTCTATATAACATATATATATAGGTACATATTAAAATGTAATAAGAAGTGCCTATGGTTTAAAGCTTTAACTAAAGTAAATGCGTATAATATTTTGTCGATCTCATATAAAGTATATCAACTCTCGTAATATCATTTCCATTCTCTTCATTATAATAAGTGTTCTTAGGTTTTCGTTGATCGTATCAGCAATATTGTATTTAAATGTAATGATTTATAAGTAATATTTATACCAATAACTGTCAATTACAAATATTTTCACTGAAGTAGGAAATATTATATACAGTCGTGAACAGCTACATTTTTTTTTATAATTTTTATATGTACCATGTTTAAAAATGTATCTGCATATCTATGACTGTTTACTTTTCTCGATACTTTCAATAATCACAGACATGCTGCAATTGACAGTTAAATATTTTCCGATAGATTGAAGAAAAATTATACAAAACATATTTAAATAAATTTCTATACGATCAATCATACATGTATGTGTACCTATAATACGGTAGTTCAATTCAAAAATACACATTTTGTGTTTTTACACTAAAAGCCAATCTAAAGAGAGATCTTTTTAGTATGTTAATCGTGTTAGTATGATTCAAAAATAAAGCCCCAAGGCTTGAAAGTATAAAAAAATTCCCGGGAGGACTAATAATGTCCCCATACAATTTTAAGCGTAACATTTATTATTATATTATGTAAAATGTATATGTCAATATGACATATTATATAATATAAAGAGTGAATTTTCAAGCGTTCGCCCCACTTTTAACCATATTTATATTAACATATTTTAATATATAGTATATATATTTGTCGGCAATTTTACAATTTCGCGCTATTTTCCCTCCTTATCCTACCACTACAGCATTGAAATACGAAAAAAGCGTCTCGTCGAATAAAATCTGCCGATTCGATGCCGCGAACATTGCAAAAATATTAACGCCTATTATTAAATATTGATTAAAAAAAAAAAAATAACTACATTTTAAAACGAAAACCAAAGCGGTGTATGGAAATCTGTTGATAATGTTTGACGCGATTTTAATGATATTTAATTAACGAAAATATCGGTGTCGACGAACACAACAAAACGGAATTTAAATCGTGTCTCGGCGGAAAACAAAATAATCATATTAGTCGCGGGACGCGTTTTTGTAAAGTTCAACGACGCGCGCGTATAATATTTTCGAATGCGCGCGCCATTTTTTCACCGATGTCTTCCGATACGCTGATGGATAGCTGCCGCTAGAGGGAGTGCGCGTCTGTGGCCGTTCTCGTCAATTACCGTAACGCGTCGGACGCACCATGTCAGACGCGTCAATTTCTCTTCCGCATCGAAGCGGTTCGGATCTCGACGTTCGCAAGTGCCGATTTTACTTTCTTTTTTTTTTACCCGTTTTATTTTTATCCCGAGTCGTCGCAGCGAAGATCATCGAACGTAAGTAATGTTTTGCAAACCTTAGGTATTATATTATAATATAAATATATAACTATTTTTTTTTTTTTTTTAATAGTGTACGGGACTAATGTTATATTAGTTAATATGTTATATTGGATACAAACATTTCGATTACAACTCATTTTTTTTTTTT
>JAIVES010000048.1:0-34370 GCA_032441835.1 Slavum lentiscoides
TTTTTACGTTTTTACGTTCACGAACGTTTTTCGGCCACTTGTATTGTTCCTACGCGTTTGGGACCTATTAGATCGAAGAAAGAGGAGGCCACGCGGATTCCGAAACCGTCGAAATTTTCCAAATCGGATAAAATAGACTGAGATATGGCGAAAAACCGCTTTTTTCTGTTTTGATGACCTGAAATATTTGGTATTCGTTCGTAAACAACATTCCATAGTGCGTATTGCGCGGGAAAATATGAAAAAAAGGTCCAACAAAACGGGTTTTTTCCATTTATCTCGGCATCTATTGGTCTCCGAGACCTTGTTTATATACCAAACGACAGATACGGACGTCAGGTTGCTTTTTCCGTCAAAAATTCAAGATACGTTCATTTTCCTAGAAGATATGGGGTTTGAAACCAAAAAAAATTCGACAAACGAAAAAACGCTGTTTTTTGAAAATATGCGCGCATTTTGCGAATTCATACCCTATTAACATACATCATAATCAACAAGAGAACGAGATCTATCTCATCGAAAAGACGGAATTAAGATTTCGTAAAACTCAGGTCGTAGCGCCGATTTTTCTGTTTCGATGAAGCCATAAAAGTGCAAAAAAAAATGGTCAAACGCCCATTTCAGGCGGTTCCAATAGGAATAGACTAGCCGTGTTTGGTATCAAATAGGTAGCCGATCACGCGAGAAAATCATTTGCCGCAAAAATTTGCAATTTGAGCAAAATATCGATCGAAATATCGATTTTAGTGTTTTGCGCGGGAAAATACGGTCAAAAATGTCCAACACAACGGGTTTTTTCCACATTTCACCATCTATTTGTCTCCGAGACCTCAATTATACACCAAACAAAAGCTACGGGCGTCGTATTTGTATTTCTGTAGAAAATTCTAAATCGGATAAAACTGACGGAGATATAGCACAAAACCGCGTGTTTTGCGTTTTTTTCGTGTTTTTCGCGTTTTTTCGTGTTTTTACGTTCACGAACGTTTTTCGGCCACTTGTATTGGTCCTACGCGTTTGGGACCTATTAGATCGAAGAAAGAGGAGGCCACGCGGATTCCGAAACCGTCGGAATTTTTCGAATCGGATAAAATAGACTGAGATATGGCGAAAAATCGCTTTTCTCGTTTTTTTTTCGTGTTTTTACGTTCACGAACGTTTTTCGGCCACTTGTATTGTTCCTACGCGTTTGGGACCTATTAGATCGAAGAAAGAGGAGGCCACGCGGATTCCGAAACCGTCGAAATTTTCCAAATCGGATAAAATAGACTGAGATATGGCGAAAAACCGCTTTTTTCTGTTTTGATGACCTGAAATATTTGGTATTCGTTCGTAAACAACATTCCATAGTGCGTATTGCGCGGGAAAATATGAAAAAAAGGTCCAACAAAACGGGTTTTTTCCATTTATCTCGGCATCTATTGGTCTCCGAGACCTTGTTTATATACCAAACGACAGATACGGACGTCAGGTTGCTTTTTCCGTCAAAAATTCAAGATACGTTCATTTTCCTAGAAGATATGGGGTTTGAAACCAAAAAAAATTCGACAAACGAAAAAACGCTGTTTTTTGAAAATATGCGCGCATTTTGCGAATTCATACCCTATTAACATACATCATAATCAACAAGAGAACGAGATCTATCTCATCGAAAAGACGGAATTAAGATTTCGTAAAACTCAGGTCGTAGCGCCGATTTTTCTGTTTCGATGAAGCCATAAAAGTGCAAAAAAAAATGGTCAAACGCCCATTTCAGGCGGTTCCAATAGGAATAGACTAGCCGTGTTTGGTATCAAATAGGTAGCCGATCACGCGAGAAAATCATTTGCCGCAAAAATTTGCAATTTGAGCAAAATATCGATCGAAATATCGATTTTAGTGTTTTGCGCGGGAAAATACGGTCAAAAATGTCCAACACAACGGGTTTTTCCACATTTTCACCATCTATTTGTCTCCGAGACCTCAATTATACACCAAACAAAAGCTACGGGCGTCGTATTTGTATTTCTGTAGAAAATTCTAAATCGGATAAAACTGACGGAGATATAGCACAAAACCGCGTGTTTTGCGTTTTTTTTCGTGTTTTTCGCGTTTTTTTCGTGTTTTTTACGTTCACGAACGTTTTTCGGCCACTTGTATTGGTCCTACGCGTTTGGGACCTATTAGATCGAAGAAAGAGGAGGCCACGCGGATTCCGAAACCGTCGGAATTTTTCGAATCGGATAAAATAGACTGAGATATGGCGAAAAAATCGCTTTTCTCGCGTTTTTTTTTTCGTGTTTTTTACGTTCACGAACGTTTTTCGGCCACTTGTATTGTTCCTACGCGTTTGGGACCTATTAGATCGAAGAAAGAGGAGGCCACGCGGATTCCGAAACCGTCGAAATTTTCCAAATCGGATAAAAATAGACTGAGATATGGCGAAAAACCGCTTTTTTCTGTTTTGATGACCTGAAATATTTGGTATTCGTTCGTAAACAACATTCCATAGTGCGTATTGCGCGGGAAAATATGAAAAAAAAAGGTCCAACAAAACGGGTTTTTCCATTTATCTCGGCATCTATTGGTCTCCGAGACCTTGTTTATATACCAAACGACAGATACGGACGTCAGGTTGCTTTTTCCGTCAAAAATTCAAGATACGTTCATTTTCCTAGAAGATATGGGGGTTTGAAACCAAAAAAAAAAATTCGACAAACGAAAAAAACGCTGTTTTTTGGAAAATATGCGCGCATTTTGCGAATTCATACCCTATTAACATACATCATAATCAACAAGAGAACGAGATCTATCTCATCGAAAAGACGGAATTAAGATTTCGTAAAACTCAGGTCGTAGCGCCGATTTTTCTGTTTCGATGAAGCCATAAAAGTGCAAAAAAAATGGTCAAACGCCCATTTCAGGCGGTTCCAATAGGAATAGACTAGCCGTGTTTGGTATCAAATAGGTAGCCGATCACGCGAGAAAATCATTTGCCGCAAAAATTTGCAATTTGAGCAAAATATCGATCGAAATATCGATTTTAGTGTTTTGCGCGGGAAAATACGGTCAAAAATGTCCAACACAACGGGTTTTTTCCACATTTCTCACCATCTATTTGTCTCCGAGACCTCAATTATACACCAAACAAAAGCTACGGGCGTCGTATTTGTATTTCTGTAGAAAAATTCTAAATCGGATAAAAACTGACGGAGATATAGCACAAAAACCGCGTGTTTCGCGTTTTTTTTCTTGTTTTTTACGTTCACGAACGTTTTTCGGCCACTTGTATTGGTCCTACGCGTTTGGGACCTATTAGATCGAAGAAGGAGGAGGCCACGCGGATTCCGAAACCGTCGGAATTTTTCGAATCGGATAAAATCTGAGATATGGCGAAAAATCGCTTTTCTCGCGTTTTTTTTTTCGTGTTTTTTACGTTCACGAACGTTTTTCGGCCACTTGTATTGTTCCTACGCGTTTGGGACCTATTAGATCGAAGAAAGAGGAGGCCACGCGGATTCCGAAACCGTCGAAATTTTCCAAATCGGATAAAAATAGACTGAGATATGGCGAAAAACCGCTTTTTTCTGTTTTGATGACCTGAAATATTTGGTATTCGTTCGTAAACAACATTCCATAGTGCGTATTGCGCGGGAAAATAAAAACGCTGTTTTTTGAAAATATGCGCGCATTTTTCATACCCTATTAACATACACATCATAATCAACAAGAGAACGAGATCCATCTCATCGAAAAGACGGAATTAAGATTTCGTAAAACTCAGGTCGTAAAGCTGATTTTCTGTTTCGATGAAGCCATAAAAGTGCAAAAAAAAAAAATGGTCAAACGCCCATTTCAGGCGGTTCCAATAGGAATAGACTAGCCGTGTTTGGTATCAAATAGGTAGCCGATCACGCGAGAAAATCACTTGCCGCAAGAAATTTGCTACTTGAGCAAAATATCGATCGAAATATCGATTTTTAGTGTATTGCGCGGGAAAATACGGTCAAAAAATGTCCAACACAACGGGTTTTTTCCACATTTCTCACCATCTATTTGTCTCCGAGACCTCAATTATACACCAAACAAAAGCTACGGGCGTCGTATTTGTATTTCTGTAGAAAAATTCTAAATCGGATAAAACTGACGGAGATATAGCACAAAACCGCGTGTTTTGCGTTTTTTTTCGTGTTTTTCGCGTTTTTTTCGTGTTTTTTACGTTCACGAACGTTTTTCGGCCACTTGTATTGGTCCTACGCGTTTGGGACCCATTAGATCGAAGAAAGAGGAGGCCACGCGGATTCCGAAACCGTCGGAATTTTTCGAATCGGATAAAAATAGACTGAGATATGGCGAAAAAATCGCTTTTTTCGCGTTTTTTTTTTCGTGATTTTTACGTTCACGAACGTTTTTCGGGCCACTTGTATTGTTCCTACGCGTTTGGGACCTATTAGATCGAAGAAAGAGGAGGCATCTATTGGATTCCGAAACCGTCGAAATTTTCCAAATCGGATAAAATAGACTGAGATATGGCGAAAAACCGCTTTTTTCTGTTTTGATGACCTGAAATATTTGGTATTCGTTCGTAAACAAAATTCGATAGTGCGTTTTGCGCGGAAAATATGAAAAAAAGGTCCAACAAAACGGGTTTTTCCATATTAACTCGGCATCTATAATCTCTCGAGAACGAGATCTATCTCATCGAAAAGACGAATTAAGATTTCGTAAAAACTCAGGTCGTAGCGCCGATTTTTCTGTTTCGATGAAGCCATAAAAGTAAAAAAAAAATGGTCAAACGCCCATTTTGCGGTTCCATAGGAAGACTAGACGTGTTTGGTATCAAATAGGTAGCTGCCGACGCTGAGAAAATCATTTGCCGCAAAAATTTGTAATTTGAGCAAAATATCGATCGAAATATCGATTTTAGTGTTTTATGCGGGAAATATGGTCAAAATGTCCAATACAACGGGTTTTTTCCACATTTCTCACCATCTATTTGTCTCGAGACCTCAATTATACACACCAAACAAAAAGCTGCGGGCGTCGTATTTGTATTTGTGAAAAATTCTAAATCGGATAAACGACGGAGATATATGCAAAACCGCGTGTTTTGCGTTTTTTCGTGTTTTCGCGTTTTTTCGTGTTTTTACGTTCACGAACGTTTTCGGCCACTTCATTGGTCCTATGTTTGGGACCCGGTTAGATCAAAGAAGAGGAGGTCACGGATCTGGAAACCGTCGGAATTTTCGAATTCATAAAATTAACTCAATAATAAAAAAACGGCTTTTCGGCGGTTTTTTTTCGGTTTTAAAACTTCAGGTTTCGGCCCGATTTTCCCCTTTGGGAACCTAAAGTCAAAAAAAAAGGAAAGGCCCACGGCGGTTCCGGAAAAACCGTGTTTTTCCAAATGGTAAAATAGCGAGAAATATTTGGCCGAAAAATTTTTCTTTTTGAGCCCAAAATTTATTCGTTCGAAAAACATTTTTAGTGGTTTTGCGCGGGAAAATAGAAAAAAATCCAACAAAACGGTTTTTTCCAATTTTCCCATCTATTTGGTCTCGAGACCTTTTTATAACCAAACAAAAGTACGGGCGTCGGTTTTTTTTCCTGAAAAATTCAAAGGATAAACGGGAATTTTCCAAAAAGTTTTGGGGTTTTTTTCGCCGCGTGTTTTTGAAAATTTTCGGCCATTTTTGGTTCCTACCTTTAACCAATTAACCAAAACCCGGGAGAAACCGGGAATTTTTCAATCGGAAAAAAGGAATTAAGATTTCGAAAAATCGGTTTCTCGCCGTTTTTTTCTGTTTTTCGAGAAGTTTTGGCCAAAAAATTGGTCCAAACGCCCTTTGGGGCCAATTAGGAAAAGGAAGGCCCGGGTTTGGCCTCAAATTTTCCAAATCCGGAAAAAATCAATTTGGCCGAAAAAATTTTTCTTTTTGAGCCCAAAATTTATTCGTTCGAAAAACATTTTAGTGGTTTTGGCGGGAAAATAGGAAAAAAGGTCCAACAAAACGGGTTTTTTTCCATTTTCCCATCTATTTGGTCTCCGAGACCTTTTTATAACCAAACAAAAGTACGGGCGTCGGTTTTGTTTTCCGTGAAAAATTCAAATCGGATTTTAAAAATTTGAAACCAAAAAATTGCAAACAAAAAAACCGCGTTTTTGGTTTTTCGGTTTTGCGTTTTTTTCTTTTTTAAAAACGGTTTTCACGAAAACGGTTTTTCGCTCTGTAGGCCCCGCGTTTGGGAACCCATTAAAATCAAAAAAAAGGAAAGGCCCCGGCGGTTCCGAAACCGCCGGTTTTTCAAATGGTAAAATAGCGAAAATATTTGGCCGAAAAAATTGCTTTTTCGCTTTTTTTTGTGTTTTTACGGTTTCAACCAAACGGTTTTTCCCCACCTTTATTTGGTCCTCCGGGGACCTAATTAAACCCAAAAAAGGAGGGCCCGCGGATTGAAACCGTGAAAATTTTCCAAATCGGATAAAAAGGCGGAATATGGCCAAAAACCGCTTTTTCTTTTTTGTGCCCGTTTTTGGTTTTTCGTTAAACAACTTTTCCCATTTAGGTTGCGTTTGGGGAAAAATGAAAAAAAGGCCAACCGGGTTTTTCCAAACCTCGGAAATTTTGAATTGGATAAAAAAGACAGATCGGAAAACCGTCGGTTTTTTTTCCGTGAAAATTCAAGAACGTTTTCCCATTTTTCCTAGGGGAAAGATAATGGGGGGTTTGAAACCCAAAAAAAAAAATTGACAAACGAAAAACCGCCTGTTTTTGAAAATATTTGGGATTTTGCAAATTCCATACCCTATTAAAATAAAAAAAATCAACAAAAGGAACCGGATCTATCTCCAATTGAAAAAACGGAAATTAAGATTTTCGAAAAAATTCAAGGTCGTTACCCTGAAATTTTTGGGTTTGAAACCAAAAAAAAATTGGCAAACGAAAAAGGCGGTTTAAAAATGCCGCCGGTTTTGGAATTCAAATTACCAAATCAACGGCGAGAAATCATTTCCGAAAAAAATTTAAATTTGAAAAAATCGGTCGTACCCGATTTTTTGTTTTGGCCGGGAAAAAAAAGGTCAAAATTGGGTTCCAAAAAAACGGTTTTTTCCAAATTTTACCATCACCCGAGAAATCATTTCCCAAAAACAAAAGCTACGGGCGTTCGTTTTGTTTTTCCTGGTAAAAGGAAAAAAATTTCTAAATTTTCCGGAAATAAAAAAACTGGGCGGAGATTTTAAATTTAAAGGCACAAAAAAAACCGCGTGTTTTGCGTTTTTTTTCGTGTTTTTCGCGTTTTTTTCGTGTTTTTTACGTTCACGAACGTTTTTCGGCCACTTGTATTGGTCCTACGCGTTTGGGACCTATTAGATCGAAGAAGGAGGAAACGCGGATTCCGAAACCGTCGGAAATTTTTCGAATCGGATAAAAATAGACTGAGATATGGCGAAAAAATCGCTTTTCTCGCGTTTTTTTTTTCGTGTTTTTTACGTTCACGAACGTTTTTCGGCCACTTGTATTGGTCCTACGCGTTTGGGACCTATTAGATCGAAGAAGGAGGAGGCCACGCGGATTCCGAAACCGTCGAAATTTTCCAAATCGGATAAAAATAGACTGAGATATGGCGTAAAAACCGCTTTTTTCTGTTTTATGACCCGAAATATTTGGTATTTTCGTAAACAACATTCCATAGGGTTTGCGCGGGAAAATATGAAAAAAAGGTCCAACAAAACGGGTTTTTTTTTTATTTCGGCATCTATTGGTCTCCGAGACCTTGTTTTATACCAAACGACAGATACGGACGTCAGGTTGTTTTTTCCGTCAAAAATTCAAGATGTTCATTTTCCTAGAAGATATGGGGTTTGAAACCAAAAAAAATTCGACAAACGAAAAAACGTTTTTTGGAAAATATGGCGCATTTTAATTCATACCCTATTAACATACATCATAATCAACAAGAGAACGAGATCATCTCATCGAAAAGACGGAATTAAGATTTCGTAAAACTCAGGTCGTAGGCGATTTTTCTGTTTCGATGAAGCCATAAAAGTGCAAAAAAAAAAATGGTCAAACGCCCATTTCAGGCGGTTCCAATAGGAATAGCCTAGCCGTGTTTGGTATCAAATAGGTAGCCGATCACGCGAGAAAATCATTTGCCGCAAAAAATTTGCAATTTGAGCAAAATATCGATCGAAATATCGATTTTTAGTGTTTTGCGCGGGAAAATACGGTCAAAAAATGTGCAACACAACGGGATTTTTCCACATTTCTCACCATCTATTTGTCTCCGAGACCTCAATTATACACCAAACAAAAGGTACGGGCGTCGTATTTGTATTTCTGAAAAATTCTAAATCGGATAAAACTGACGGAATATAAAAACCGGTGTTTTGCGTTTTTTGTTTTTTTTTTTTTTTACGTTCACGAACGTTTTTCGGCCACTTGTATTGGTTCAGCGTTTGGGACCTATTGATCAAGAAGGAGGAGGCCACCGGTTCCGGAAACCGTCGGAAATTTTTCGAATCGGATAAAAATAGACGAGATATGGCGAAAAATCGCTTTTTTCACGTTTTTTTTTTCGTGTTTTTACGTTCACGAACGTTTTTCGGCCACTTGTATTGGTCCTACGCGTTTGGGACCTATTAGATCGAAGAAGGAGGAGGCCACGCGGATTCCGAAACCGTCGAAATTTTCCAAATCGGATAAAAATAGACTGAGATATGGCGTAAAAACCGCTTTTTTCTGTTTTGATGACCCGAAATATTTGGTATTCGTTCGTAAACAACATTCCATAGTGCGTATTGCGCGGGAAAATATGAAAAAAAAAGGTCCAACAAAACGGGTTTTTTCCATTTATCTCGGCATCTATTGGTCTCCGAGACCTTGTTTATATACCAAACGACAGATACGGACGTCAGGTTGTTTTTCCGTCAAAAAATTCAAGATACGTTCATTTTCCTAGAAGATATGGGGGTTTGAAAAAAAAAAAATTCGACAAACGAAAAAAACGCTGTTTTTTGGAAAATATGCGCGCATTTTGCGAATTCATACCCTATTAACATACATCATAATCAACAAGAGAACGAGATCTATCTCATCGAAAAGACGGAATTAAGATTTCGTAAAAACTCAGGTCGTAGGCCGTTTTTCTGTTTCGATGAAGCTTAAAAGTCAAAAAAAAAATGGTCAAACGCCCATTTCAGGCGGTTCCAATAAAAGACTAGCCGTGTTTGGTATCAAATAGGTAGCCGATCACGCGGAAAATCATTTGCCGCAAAAAATTTTGCAATTTGAGCAAAATATCGATCGAAATATCGATTTTAGTGTTTTGCGCGGGAAAATACGGTCAAAAAATTCCAACACAACGGGTTTTTTCCACATTTCTCACCATCTATTTGTCTCCGAGACCTCAATTATACACCAAACAAAACTACGGGCGTCTTTGTATTTCTGTAAAAAATTCTTCGGATAAAAACGGCGGAATATACACAAAAACCGCGTTTTGCGTTTTTTTTTTTTTCGCGTTTTTTCGTGTTTTTACGTTCACGAACGTTTTCGGCCATTTATTGGTCCTACGCGTTTGGGACCTATTAGATCGAAGAAGGAGGAGGCCACGCATTCCGAAACCGTCGAAATTTTTCGAATCGGATAAAAATAGACTGAGATATGGCGAAAAATCGCTTTTCTCGCGTTTTTTTTCGTGTTTTTACGTTCACGGTTTTTTCGGCCCTTTATTGGTCCTACGCGTTTGGGACCTATTAGATCGAAAAAGGAGGAGGCCACGCGGATTCCGAAACCGTCGAAATTTTCCAAATCGGATAAAATAGATGAGATATGGCGAAAAAACCGCTTTTTCTGTTTTGATGACCCGAAATATTTGGTATTCGTTCGTAAACAACATTCCATAGTGCGTATTGCGCGGGAAAAATGAAAAAAAGGTCCAACAAAACGGGTTTTTTCCATTTATCTCCATCTATTGGTCTCCAGACCTTGTTTTATAAAACGACAGATACGGACGTCAGGTTGCCTTTTTCCGTCAAAAAATTCAAGATACGTTCATTTTCCTAGAAGATTGGGGGTTTGAAACCAAAAAAAATTCGACAAACGAAAAAACGCTGTTTTTTGGAAAATATGGCGCATTTTGCGAATTCATACCCTATTAACATACATCATAATCAAAAAGAACGAGATCTATTCATCGAAAAGACGGAATTAAGATTTCGTAAAAACTCAGGTCGTAGCCCCGATTTTTCTGTTTCCGATGAAGCCAAAAAGTGCAAAAAAAAATGGTCAAACGCCCATTTCAGGCGGTTCCAATAGGAATAGCCTAGCCGTGTTTGGTATCAAATAGGTAGCCGATCACGCGAGAAAATCATTTGCCGCAAAAATTTGCAATTTGAGCAAAATATCGATAAATTTTAAATTTGGTTTTGCGCCGGGTTTTTTAAAAAAAAAAAAAAAAACCAAATTTTTTCCCGGAAAATTTTTAAAAAAAAAGGGGGCCGGGTTTTTTTAAAAAAAATTTAATTTAAAAAAAATGAAAAAATTTTTTTTTTTTTTTCCTTTTTTTTGGGTTTTTTTTTCCCTATTTGTTTTAACCCTTTTAACCAAAAACAAGGGGGGTTAATTCCCCCTTTTTTCGGAATAAAAAAATTTAAAAAAAAATTTTTTTTTTTTTTTTTTTTTTTTTTTTTTCCCCTTTTTTCCCCTTTTTTTAATTTAAAAAAGGCCCCCCCCCCTTTTAAAATGGTAAAAAGGCAAAAAAAGGGGTTTTTCCCGTTTTTTTTTTTTTAAAAAATTTTCCCCAAAGGGGGAAAATTTAAAAAAGGAAAAAAATTTTTTTAAAAATTTTTTGGGGAAAAATAACCAAAAAGGGAAAACCGGGTTTTTTTTTTTGGAAAATTTTGGGTTTTTTTCCCCGGGGGTTTCCAAAAAAAAAAAAAAAAAACCGGGTTTTTTAAAACCCCAACCTTTTATTAACCAAACCAAAAACGGGGAGGTTTTTTTCCAAAAAAAAAATTTTTTCCCAGGGTTAATTTTTCCAAAAAAGGCCAAAAAAACCAAAAAAAACGCCCTTTAAAATTAAATAACCCCAAAAAACAAAAAAAAAAAAATTTTAAAAATTTGGGTTTGGCCAAATTTTCTTTAAATTGGTTTAAAGGTTTAAAAAAAAACCCCCCCCAATTTTTTTCCCTCCCTTTTTGGTTCCAAAAAAACCCCAAAAAAAAGGGGAAATTTTTTAAGAAAATTTAAATAAAAAACGGGGCCCCAAAAACCCGGTGGTTTTTTTTTTTTCCCTTTTTGTTTTAAAGTTCCGGGTTTTTCGGTTTTTTTGGTTTTTTTGGGTTTTTTTAAGGGGGCCCCTTTCCCCGGGGGAAATTTTTGAATCGGAAAAAAAGGGGTTAAAAATCGTTTTTTTTTTTTTTAATTAAAAATTTTTTTTTTTTGGTTCCGCGGGGGCCCCTTTAAAAAAGGGGGCCCCAAACCGAAAAATGGAAACCCCAAATTAAAAATTTTAAAGGGAAAAAAAAAAAAACCGTTTTTTGGTTTTTCCAAACAAATTTTTAAAAAAAAAAAAAAAAAAACCTTTTTTTTTCCTTTATCTTTTTGGGGCCCCCAAAAAAAAAAATTTTTCCCCTTTTTTGAAAAAAAAATTTTTTTTTTTTAAAAAAAATTTTAAAAAAAAAAAACCCGGGAAAAAGCCCTTTTTAAAATTTCCCCTTTTAAAAAAATTTAAAAAAAAAAAAAAAAAAATTAAAAAAAAAATTTTTCCCCTTTTTTTCCCGATTTTTTTAAAAAAAAAGGTAAAAAAATTTTCCCCCAATTTGGGGGGTTTTTGGTACCGGGGGGAAAAACCCAAAAAAACCCCCCAAAAAATTTTAAAAACAAAAAATCGAAATTTTGGTTTTTGGGGGGGAAAAAAAATTAAAAAAAACCCTTTTTTTTTTCTTTGGCCCAAACCCAAAAAAAACCCCCTTTTTTTTTGTAAAATTTTTAAAAAAAAAAAAAAAAAACCCCCTTTTTTTTTTTTTTTTTTTTTTTTTTTTTTTAAAATTTTTCCCCTTTTTGGCCCCTTTTGGGCCTTTTAAAAAAGGGGGGCCCCCCAAAAAAAATTTTTTTAAAAAAAAAAAAAAGGGGGGGAAAAATTTTTCTCCTTTTTTTCCTTTTTTAAAATTTTTCCCATTTTTTTTTGGGGGGGGAAAATTAAAAAAGGGAAAAAACCCTTTTTTCCCCGGAAATTTTCCCGGGTTTTAAAAAAAGGGAAAAACCGGGTTTTTTTTTTTGGCCCAAAATTTTTTTTTTAAAAAAATGGGGTTTCCAAAAAAATTGAAAAAAAAAAAAAAATTTTTTTTTCCCTTTTTTTCCCAAAATTTTTAATTAAAACAACAAAAAAGGGGGGTTTTCCTTTTGGCAAAAAAAAAAATTTTTTTTAAGAAGGGGGTTTTTTTTTAAAAAAAAATTAAAAAAAAAACCCCCAAAAAGGGGCCCAATTTGGAAAACCCCTTTTTTCCAAAATTTCCAAAACCCGAGAAAATTTTTCCCAAAAAAAAAACAAAAACCGGGTTACGTTTTTTTTTTTGGGGAAAAAAAAAAAAAAAACCCCCCATTTTTTTCCAAAAAAATTTAACCCCTTTTTGGGGGGCCCAAGAAAATTTTAAAAAAAAAAAAAAAAATTTTTGGTTTTTTTTTTTTGGGGTTTTTTTTTTTTTTTCCCCTTTTTCCCCTTTTTCCCCCAAAAAAAAAAAAAGCCCCGGTTTTGGAATTTTTAAAAATTTAAAAAGGAAAAAAGGGAAAAATGCCCCGCGTTTTTTTTTTTTTTTTTTTTTTTTTTTTTTTTTCCCAAAAAGGGGGTTTGGGAAACCTTTAAAAAAAGGGGGAAAAAGGGGAAAAGGCGAAAAACCGAACCGGTTTAAAATTTGGGGAAAAAAAAAACCCCCCGGGTTTTTTTTCCAAACTTTTTCCAATTTTTTTTTGGGGGCCCAAAAAAAAAAGGGGGGGTTCCGGGTTTTGAAATTTTAAACCAAAAAAATTGACAAAAAAAAGGGGTTTTTTTAAACCCAAAATTTTTAAAAAAAAAAAAAGGGTTTTTGGGGAAAAAGGAAAAAAGGCCCAAAAATTTTTAATTTCCCATTTTTTGGTTTCCGGAAATTTTAAAATTCCAAAAAAAGGAAACCCCCGGGGTTTTCCCAAAAATTTTTTTTTTAAAAAAGGGGGTTTAAAAAAAAACCGAAAAAAAAATTTTTAAAAAAAAATTTTTAATTTTTTAAAAAAAAAAAAAAAAAAATTTTTCATTTAAAACCCCCCCAAAAAAAAAAAAAAAGGGGGGGTTTTTTTCCAAAAAAAAAAAAACCCCAAGGGGCCCAAAAAAGGGTTTTTTTTTTTTTTGGGGTTTTTTTTCCCCTTTCCCAAAATTTTAAAAAATTTTTTTGGGTTTATTTTTGGGGGAAAAAAGGGGTTTCCCAAAAAGGAAATTTTTTTTTAAAAAATTTTTTAAAAAAAATTTTTTTTTCCGTTTTTTTTCCCGGGGCCCCCAAAAAACCAAAAAAAAAAGGGTTTGGGGGGTTTTTTTTCCCCTTTTTTTTTAAAAAAAAGGGTTGGGCCCCTTTTTTGGGGGAAAAAAAAGGGGGGGCCAAAAATTTTTTCGGGGAAAAAAAAAAAAAAGGGGGTTTTTTTTCCCGGTTTTTTTTTTTTTTAAATTTTCCCAAATTGGGGGGGCCTTTTTAAAAAAAAAACCCCCCAAAAAATTTTGGGTTTAAAAAAAAAATTAAAAGGGAAAAAAGCCTTTTTTTTTTTTTCCCAAATTTTTTTTTAAAAAAATTCCAAACCCGGGGGAATTAATTAAAAAAACCAAAATTTTAAAAAGGGGGGGAAAAAAAAAAAAAAAAAGGGGGAAAAAAACCCCTTTTTTTTTTTTTTTTTTTGGTTTTTTTTTTTTTAGGGGGGAAAAAAAAAAAAACCCCAACAAAATTTTTTTTCCCTTTTTTTCCAGGCCCAAAAAAAAAAAAATTTTTTTCGGAAAATTCCCCAAAAAAAAAAAAACCCCTTTTTTTGGGGTTTTTTTGGGGTTTTTTTTAAAAAAAAACCCCCAAAAAACCCGGTTTGGGTTTTTTGGGGGAAAAAGGGGAAACCCGGAATTTTTCCCTTTTTAAAAAAAAAACCCTTTTTTTTTTTTTTCCCCAAAAGGCCAATTTTTAAAAAAATTTAAGGGGGCCCCGCCTTTTTTAAAAAAGGGGAAAAAAGGGAAAAACCCCTTTTTTTTTGGGGTTTAAAGGTTTTGGCCCCTTTTTTTAAAAAAAAGGGGGAAAAAAGGGGGGAAAAGGGAAAAAAAAAAAAAAAATTTAAAATCGTTCGTAAACAACATTCCATAGTGCGTATTGCGCGGGAAAATATGAAAAAAAGGTCCAACAAAACGGGTTTTTCCATTTATCTCGGCATCTATTGGTCTCCGAGACCTTGTTTATATACCAAACGACAGATACGGACGTCAGGTTGCTTTTTCCGTCAAAAATTCAAGATACGTTCATTTTCCTAGAAGATATGGGGTTTGAAACCAAAAAAAATTCGACAAACGAAAAAACGCTGTTTTTAGAAAATATGCGCGCATTTTGCGAATTCATACCCTATTAACATACATCATAATCAACAAGAGAACGAGATCTATCTCATCGAAAAGACGGAATTAAGATTTCGTAAAACTCAGGTCGTAGCGCCGATTTTTCTGTTTCGATGAAGCCATAAAAGTGCAAAAAAAAAAAATGGTCAAACGCCCATTTCAGGCGGTTCCAATAGGAATAGACTAGCCGTGTTTGGTATCAAATAGGTAGCCGATCACGCGAGAAAATCATTTGCCGCAAAAAATTTGCAATTTGAGCAAAATATCGATCGAAATATCGATTTTTAGTGTTTTGCGCGGGAAAATACGGTCAAAAAATGTCCAACACAACGAACAGAATACAAATTTCTTAATTCTGTACCACGTGTACCTACTCTGCGTATTGTTTAAAACAAAATACATCGGAAAGACTTCTATATTCTGAAAAATAAATCTATGGAGACAATGAGTTACAGGATTGTTTCCTGTGTTCCAGTCACTTGATAGAGTGGTCCTCACCATACAGTGGGAAACAATTAGCTGTAGGACCGGCATTTGCGGACGGAGGAACACGTTACACACCTGATTAAAAAACAAAAAATTAAAAACATTAATTTTAAACAATAACACAAATTTATAAACAATTTTACTTACATCAGTTATTGAGACGGTATTTTCCTCAAAGTTCGCCCTGAAAGTTTTGAATGGATCTTTGAGCCTAGTTAATCTGGCGACCGAGAAGGCAGATTTTGCGCAGGTAGGCACCACGTTTTTCAGTCCGCATAACGAACGGCTAAAATAACCGGTCAGTAAAATCATCCGTTCTACGCATCTCGACACCTCAAACGTCTCTGTATTATTTGACAAATAGTCTATTATTCTATTTATATTATCCGCTAAGAATGGATATGGCAGTTTAACATATGGAGGGACGTAGAGGTCTTTTTTATTTGCATTGCCAAACTGAGAGAATGTTTTGAAGCACACAACACCAAATTCGTCTATACTTTCGCTGATAGTGCTCCTTAAGAGTATGTGTTTCAGTCTTTGATAACTTAATTTCTCGGTGGATCCGAGCATTATGTATCTCACAATAGTTTCCGCATCAAACACCCTTTGCACCGCGAGCAGAGTGGGCATAGCTTCTCCGACTTCATATATGGCCTTTTTCAATATGTTCATGTACCTGGAAATGTAATTTTTGAAATTGTAAATAAAATTTTTATAAATTAAATAGAAAAAACTAAAACATACTTTAAACAATTGTCCTGCATATGGTTTTGAAAGTCGGCCTTCGGTAATAACGTAATTGACCCCGTGTCTACCAAAGTTTTGATCATAATTCCGTGTGTCAAATCTGGGGACGACGGCCATGACGCTTCCGACACCTGAGCAGTGGCGTAATTAATAATGTTTTATGGGAGGGGATGAAAAATAAAAGTTCAAGACCAACCCATGGAGGATTTACCTCCCTTAACCCCTTTACGAAAATTTGATCACATATAGTACTTGCAAGACTGGGCAAGTTAATAATTTTTTTTAACTCGTTAAGTTAATTAAAAATAATTAAGTTAAGTTAAGTTAAAAATTAACCAATATTTTTTTGTTTAAGTTAAAAGTTAAAAGTTAACTTTGAAAAAAAAGTAACTTAACTTAGTTAAGCTAAGTTAATTTTGTGATTATGATAATCAGAAATTTTTTTTTGTTGAACAAAAAAATGAGAAAGCTGTCAAAATTTTAGGGTAGATACTAGGGCCGTAGGAACTGAATATTGCGCCCAGAGTAAAACTAAAAATCGCCTCCTTATTATTATATTTTTAAATTATTATGATTACATTAATTTTTTAATTTCTTAAATTTACATTGTTCTTCGCATAAAATTTAACTTAACTTGGATAATTTTGTAAAAAGTTAAGTTAACAAAAAAAAGTAACTTATTAAGTTAAAAGTGAACTGGAAATAAAAGTCACGCATTAATTAACTTAACTTTTTAACTTTTAACTCGTTAATGCCCAGCCTTGAGTACTTGCTATATTAAATATAAATGTATTGGTATAAACTTTTAACGCGTGGTCAAATAATTTTGAGCAGTAAAAATAACGTGCAGTAAAATGAATACAAAAATACAGCATAAGGGGGGATCTATCCCCATATCCCCCCCCCCCCGTAATTACGCCCCCGTACCTGAGACCACTGTTCAAAGCTGAAAACCCCTTCAACGCGGAGTTCGTGTGGCACCTCAGCTCTCAAACGCAGGTATCGTTCAAAACATTGCATTTGGTTTTTCAGTCCTAATCGCATCGATTTGAGTTTTTGGTTGTGGCAGTACTTAAGATCTCCTAAAATTTATATTTAAAACATTTTTATTATTATTATTCTTATTATTATTATTATTATATTATTATTATTACTATTAGTATTATACTAACCTAGTATAGCAAGAATCGCTTGCGACCCTTGTACTGGCATTTTAAATATGTGTGCCGATTGGTCGTAAGCCATGAGGTTAGAAATCTGCACAGGACCGCCGACTTTCAATCCCTCGGCATTACAAAAATGGCAAAATTTGCGCATTAACAGCGGATGATAATATGTCACTTGGTTGCCCCGGAGAGCATTGCTAACCTTTTTGTGATTGAGCAACACAGCATGGTTGTCACAAGACATTACTCCAGCCAGGTGCAATTGTATCCCAGTAACGTATGATGATTTGGTGTGTACTGAATTTTCTACAAGGACTGCCGTAGACCGTAAATTATTGTTTTTTAGCCCGTGCATTGCAATGTAAAAAAATATAGTTATTTCAGCGAATCTACTATGTTCACTTGCAAGCCGAAAAATGACATCTGATATCTTTTCCCAATCTTCCTTGTAGATTACAACAGGAAAATTAGCGTTTGGATGTTCGGCTAACGAATTGGCCATAAATGTTTTACCCCGAACATCACGTATTGCAGGGTAAAGTATTTCTGTTATGAACATCCATCTGTCAATAATAATAATAATAATAAAAAAATTGTGTGTCAGTACGCACGCCAGAAGTGTATACTTGTTTTTAGTTAGGAATAGTAAAAGGGAAGCAGTTTAATCGATCGATAAAATACAAAATTAACCAGTGGCGGTTATAATGGGGGGCGATAGGTGGATCGCCCCCCCCCTTGGGCTTTGATATTTTTAAATTTAGTATATCTCTGGCCCAGTGGCGTTCTCAGGAATTTTCAATTGGGGAGGTTTGGATAATTTCTAGAAAAATATGTGGGGGGCTGTGGCCCACATTCCCCTGATTATAACATTTAATATTATTTTTAATAATTTCAATGTAAAATAGCGAGCCGCGGGTTATTATGGATATCGCTTAAGTAAATTACTTGGAAAAAGATTCTAGAGTTTAGTTTTTATTATAAAATTGAAAGCAATGATAAATCATTGCATTCGATAAAACGATTCTGAGCGGAGCTTCGGTGTAATACACTTTGTCAAAAAATTACCTATATGCGATGCTAATGAAATATAATATCTCGTCAAATATCTTAAAATCAATATACCGGCCGAACAAAAAATCGTCTGATTTTCAAAATTTTTGGAATACAGGCATACAGCTAGAGTAACGTATTATTGACATTAAGTTAAATTTTCAAATTAAAAAATCCATAATTAACTCTTTTATAAATGAAAAACGTCAAAATCTAAGAATAGCTATAAATAGTCTAAAATTGACTGAACTTTTCAAAAATTCTTTTAAAATTGTATAGTACAAAGATACAATATTGTTGAAAATTTGAAGACTGCATGACGATTATTTTCGAAATTACGGAGAAATAACTATATATTCGATATTGACGTAGATAAGTAACAAGTACAATCTCGTAAAAAGTTTTAAAATGGCTATAAAATAAATTCTTGTGGTCCGATTTTCAAAATTTTTTTACATAATTTCAGCAAAATACGTCTGACATTGTATTAAATTTTCATGTCTTAAAACCGAAAATTAACCCTTTTATGAAATAATTACATCAAATGCTAAAATAGCTATACGTATAAATAGCCTAAAATTGAATGTAACTTTTTAAAAAAAATTTTGTAATTGTACAGTACAAAGATACATTTGTACATAAAATTTAAAAATAATACAATGATTATTTTCGAAATAACAGAGAAATACCTATTTTCGATGTTGACGAAATATTACATACCGTCAAAAATTTTAAAATGACTATCGGTTAATCAAAAAAACGTCCGAATATCAAAATTTTTTGTACAAAATTAAAGTAATATATGCCTGACGATGTGTTCAAAATTTAAGTAAAAAAACTGAAAATTAACTGTTTTATGAATGAAAAACCTCAAAATCTAAAAATAGCTATAAATAACCTAAAATTGAATGAAATATTTCGAAAAAATGTTTAAGTTGTATAGTACAAAGATACAATTTTGTTGAAAATTTCAAGATAATAGAGTGATTATTTTCGAAATTATAGCGTAAAAACTATACGTGATATTGACAAAATCCCATTTTTAGTGGTTTTTCGCAATTTTTCGGTAGTTTATCGCATCGCGTTAAAAAATTATTTAGAAAATCGAAAAATGACAACTTTAAAGTACCATCTTGATGTGTTTTGCTTTCAGAAAAGGTGCAACATGAAAAGATCGGAGCATTCTTTCTGGTCGTCAAAAATCTGTACACAGGATAGAAAAAAAAACATAAAAACCACTAGATTCCTCGCTCCGCTCAGAATCTAAAAAAAAAAAATACTATATTATATACAATTTTTTTTTTGGTTGCATAAAAAAAAATACAGCCAATGTGGGGGGTTTTAACCCCATGACCCCCCACCTTGAGTACGCCCATGCTCTGGCCTAACAACACCGACTCTGTCATTTAAGCTGGTCCGATCATGTTATGAATAAAGGGGGTTGGCTCTACTTTCACCCCCCCCCTTGAACATCATGTATAACCGCCACTGGAATTAACACATATATTAACAAATTATTATAATTAAATAATCTATATTATATATGTGAATAATCTATTCCAAACTTTGCGCAGGTTAGGTTACGTTGCCCGGATTTCGTTCATAAAATAATATTGATATCCAGTTATGCTTATAATGGGTTTATGGTAATAAAATAAAAAACCGTGTGTGCCAGATCGCGCAAGATAGAAGTAAAACTTGTCGGAATGTAACAGGAATTTAGGTAATTTAATTAAATAAATCATAAATAAATAAATTATAAATATATCATTGAAAAAGTCAAAAATTAAACGTATGATAAACACACTTACCTAGCTTTTTCGATTGTCACTGACTTATGATGACGCATCAAAACATTAATTAAATGCTGATCCCCGAATCCGCCGAGAACAAATTCGTGGTAAACATTTTCACCCGACCCAATGATGTTTCTCCTTGAATTAATATACCTCAACATTTTTGTATTTTTAGACACGGTCCAATCAACGAAATATTCTTCGCATTTAATGACGAATTTGTCTCCGATTGGCTTGAAAACTGACAGACGATCAACAATCTTAAAAATACAACACAATTAATTGACATCGGCCTTTGGACAGAAGTAAACGCGAATTTACCAGACAGACGCTGTCTACATCATAAGTAACTTGACCGCCAACTCGGACGAATTCTTCGTACGTTTTTATTTCCATGACAAATGAATGGCCTGGATAAAAGATATGTATAATATATTACTAAATTAAGATAATAAAAAATACGTTGAGTAACATGTCGAAACCGTTTCAAGTAACCTTGTCTAAAACGTCCCTCAATTTGGATCCAATCGAAAATATTAATACCCGCGTTTCGGCTTCGTTCGAATAGTCGTTAACCGTGTAAACAGAAATGTATAATTTTTTTTCCAGATATATTACAATACGTACACGGTACACGCCATTGATTACGGCTTAAATAATGGTTTATTTGAAAAATAGTAAGACCCAAAAAACGTTCGCATGACGATTGCCTATATTATGAGACCATATTATTGAAAATCCCACAAAAAAAAAAATGGAAATTTTCACTCGTATTATAGGAGTATGTGCCTTAAAAAATCGTTATCTCTTCGTAAATAATGATTTATTTCAAAAAACGCAAGGAACCAGCAACGATCCCAGTGTCCATATCTGATGGTTTGTAAAAGAAAAATTACAAAAATTAGAAAAAAATTTTTTTCCACCTACCCCTCCTTCTTAAATAACTCGTTACTCCTTCCCTAATTAAAACTAAGAAACCATTCTTGTGGGAAAACGTCATGCATGTGCGTGTCTACAATGTCCTCTAAAACTCCAACGGATATAAGGGTTTAAATGTTTTTTTGAAAACAAAAATCGATTTATAGCAATATACACGGGTTTCGTATGCGGTACAGTATAGCTTTGCGACAATAACGTTTTTACGTAAAATCGTAATGTTCAAAATCGAATATTTCGATAACCGTGAAAGTTTGAGGCACCAAAAGACTCGACTAATCATCCTCTGTAAGGATCTATCACCGAATTGGAGAAATTAAAAAAAAAAATTTACTCCTCCCCTCACATAAACTTTGAAAAATCGTAGCTCTCTCCCTATTCATATTTAAGGAATCGTTTTTATCGGACTCGCTGGATAAGCTCCTTGAGATTGATTACAAATAAATTGGTGCTCCTACGTCTAATATCCAGTCTGTTAGCGAGATTAAAAATAAAAATTACTTATTTATAATAATAATTACGTAAAATATATACTATTGTTATAACTTCGTAAATAATGGTCTATTTAAAAAGTCGCAAGAGACAAAAACGATTCGTACTGCGTTTGCCTATATTTTGAGTCCACGTTATTGAAAATCGGTAAATGAACAAAACAAAAAAAAAATCGTATAAAAATAATTACGCGCACCAAGTTTTCTTTCCGATAAATATATTATGTAGAAACACACAGCGTGTTCATTAAACGAGATATCGCGTCCGGACCAAGGTATTAGTGTATTACGCACTCCGGTGTATAAAATACTAAAATAGATCTTCTCACTCCTTTTTTTTCAATTCTTGTTATTACTCTGAGTTTTACAGCTAGAACCTCCGGACAAAAAGCATAAGATTCCTCATCAAAAAGTTCTAAATGGTACGCCATCACACTACGAGTTTCAAATATCTTCCGAAGGATTTATTCAACTTTTTGTGTTTTATCTTTAACATATCGATGGTAAAGGGGACTTTGGTCGTTTTTGGTCCCTTGCGTTTTTCTCGTGTTTATCACGGTTTTCGAGTATCCACGACAAACACATTCGGCATCTGCTGCCAAAAAAAAAAAAAACTTTTTTCAATCGGGTTCAAATTCAGGGACGTCATAGACACGTGTACGCGAAACGTTATCCTGTACGAATGGTCTCTTAGATTTAAATAGCCGAAGAGTTGTGATTTTTTAATTTTAGACGTTGTCCGCACCTGCCAAATATTTTTGATACAATCGTAACAAAATAATACTAGATTAACGATGAGAAAACATGTATTTTGGTGAAGAAATTGTTTCTTAATATTTAATGGTTTTTGAGATATCATGTTTTGAAATTTACGATATTTCGTATTTTTTAACAACTGATTTTTTTAAAAATTCGAAATTTACCAGATTCGTAATTAGATTCTTATAGTGGACAATATTTTTTTACAATAATTGTCACTCTAACTTTATCGGTTGTCGAGTTGTCGATTTTTGAAATTTTAGTTTTTTTTTTTTTAACAACGTAATATTTGAAATGAAAAAATAATTTTTTTTTTTTTATTTTTCCCGTTTTTTTTTTTAAGAATGCGTTACAAAAGGGCATTGCCATCGTTTTTGTCGAAAACACTAAAATTCAAAAAATTCATGATTACGTTAAATACATTTTTCTTTCAAATAATCACACTGAATTCATTAAAAAACTTCTAATTCTAACTAAAAATAATTAAAAGCAGTAAAAAAATGCTATCACGCTTTGTGAAGACTTCCGACCGAAACAGGTCAACGTTTGTCGTATTAATTTTATTCACGCGATCACAGATACCTCATTTTTATTGACGATAATTACTAATACGAGATCGACAGAAAATGAAGTATCCGCTACATGCGAACGACATAATAATTGGAATCCTTCGGTCGGCAATAATTATACTACCTTTACGGACTCGTAGATTGAACAGCGAAGTTCTGGCACTATAACAAAAAACATACAGTTAAAAATTATTATAATTTTTTTTTAAATCTCCCCCAGCGCACACCATAAACAGTAAAAAATAATAAATATTTACTCAAAGGGCCGACCGTCACGTCACTCGCCTTTAAAATCCACCCCTACCTCTGCGGATAAGTCGATAGGCCTACAGACGGTACAAACGCACAAGGCGTGTCACGGGGAAGGCGATAAATCAGGTGCTTTTTGTTTGTGAGGGGTGGAGAAGAATCGAAGAAATATACTAAAAATACTTACGAGATGGCGGGTGTACTCTACGAAAAGCAAAAAGCTCCCAAGTTGAGGTTCTAAAAATGGACCGGCACAAAGTCGAACGTGAAAACCGAACGTACACTTATTCAGTATGAAGTACTTGATAAAAGTTTGTACTTTTTTAGTTTATACTATATGAACAAGTAATTAGAGCTTTACTAAACAAAAAAAAATTCCGCACTTCATTTCAGAGATAGAAATTTTTACGCGAAAGAACATTTTTTTTTATTCGATTAACATATGTTTTTTTCCGTATTACGACGCGTCACTAACATAGATGTGTAGGTGTATAACTGTATTTTATATTTTTTATCAAGCCTCTATTATGTTTAAGACATAGATTTAATATACGTATGTACATACTCCGTGGCGGCGCGAACAATTTAAATGTTACGTCATTATAAATGAATATAATTATAATAAATAAATAATTAAATGTATAATGTCATTTTCGTAATGTTAATAATATATTGTAACGCTATTAACCCTACATATATCTTAGCTAGGGTGGCCCTATAGTTACATAGGTGATTTTTTTTTATTTATTTTTTTTAGTCTATGTGGTTCTAATATGTATAAAAATGAACCGTACAAAATCTTATGTTAATTCGTTAAGTTTAACCCGTGCCCCCAGCCCTTAAAGTTCTAAAATAGTTTTTTATTAAGAAAACGACATTTTTTTTTTAGTTTTTGATCAATATCTCGTTATTATAATTTTATATGAAAATATGTTTAGAACATTATTTTTAGAAAATTAAATTTACTATAACTTTTATTCTATACATTTTTTTGATAAACACAATATTTTTTAAAATATCTGATTAAGAAATATATAAGTTTATAAATATTTATCATATTTATGAAATAAATACATCATATTTATGAAATTATACTTAGAGCTGCATTTGAAGTAAACTTTGTAGTTACTTCTGGTCCAGATATTCAAATTTTTAAACGTTTTCAACAATTTTGGCCAAAAATTAATGTCAATAATTTTAATACCGGATTAGAAGATATTTTTGTCAGTGGAAAATTAAATGATATTAGTAATAATATGTTAGTTTTTTATATGGATCAATTACGCAAATCTCATAACAGAGACGATTACAGAGAATTATTGGAATTAGCTGTAATATTTCTTGGTGGTACCCCTACTCGTGGCATATCTTTTCAGTACCCTGGAGCAATGCATCATGCTCGTTGGATGTCCAAGGCCATATATTCATTGAAAATATTTATGTTTCGTAAACAATTTAAGTTAACAAAAAAAGAAGAAAACTCGTTTCGTACAATTTGTATATTTCTAATTCGATTGTATATTAAAGCATGGTTTTGTGCACCTATTGATTCTTTAGCTCCAGTTCAAGATTTAACATTTTTGAAAAATATCATTGATTATGAAAAAATAGATAAAATTATTTCTCAATCAACTTTAAAAAAACTATGTGGTCATTTATGGTATTTAGCTCCTGAAACAGCAGCACTGGCATTTTTTGATAATAATTTAACAACCGATACTAAAATTAAAATGGCCAAAGCCATAAAATTTAATAACTTAAATTCTGAAATTAATAAACGAATCAATGTTTCGCCTAATGAAGTAATTCAATTCACGAAAAAGGAAATAAATGATTTTATTTATGTTGAATAAAAAACAAAAAATGGAAATTTTCACACGTATTATAGGAGTATGTGACTTAAAAAATCGTTAACTCTTCGTAAATAATGGTTTATTTCAAAAAACACAAGGGACCAGCAACGTTCCCAGTGTCCGTATCTAAAAGAAAATTCACAAAAAAAAAAATTGTATTTACCTACCCCTCTTACTTAAAAAAATCGTAACTCTTTCGCTATTTAAAACTAAGAAATCGTCGTAGCAAGAAAACGTCGTGAACGTACGTGTTTACAATGTCCCTCTAAAACTCCAACGGATAAAATGGTTTAATACTTTTTTGATTCAAATTCGATTTTTCGCAGTATACGCGGGTTACGTATACGGTACAACATAGCATTGCGAGAATTACTTTTATACGAAAAAACTACATTTTCAAAGTCGTTTATCTCTAGAACCGTACAAAGATTAAAGGGCCGTTTTTCCACCAAAAGACACGTATTTTCATGGTTAATCTCGTAGATTTTTTCGGCGGATGCAGCTGTAAAAATTCAAAGGTCTAAATACTTTTGAAAAAAATATATTTAGCGTGTGCGGACAACGTCTAAAATTTAAAAAAATCATATCTCCTCGGCTATTCATATTTAAGGGACCATTCGTACAGGATAAAGTTTCGCGTACACGTGTCTATGACGTCCGTGAATTTGAACCCGATCGAAAAAAATTTTTTTTTTTTTTTTTTGGCAGCGGATGTCGAAATTATTTGTTCAGACCGACCGTGATTACTCGTAAACCGTTAGAGATACGGAAAAAACGTAAAGCACCAAAAACGATCTCCGTATCGGATTCTATCGGATCCCGGAAACTAAACGCCGAAAAACAAAAAAAAAATGTACTCCTTTCAAAACTTAAGAAATCCTGGCCCCTCCCCTTTTCATAACTAAGGGACCTGATCGACGGTAAACCGACCTACGTACCCGTACCAACAATGGCCCCCAATTCGAAAAGCGTCAAGGAGTTTTGAAATTTATCCGACCACGTACGCCATGCGTCTAAAACGTCCCTCAATTTTAAGCCGAATAAAAATATTAACTTTTTTTTTTGGCAGCAGATGCCGAATATGTTTGAAGAAATACTCTAGAACTGTTGGAGATATGAAAAGAACGCAGGAGGCTAAAAAGCGTTAAATCAATGTAGCCGTCTGTATTCTGCAGAAAAAAACACTATTTTGAAAAAAAAAATTTACACCCCCCACCCCTAATACCTTCAAAAGTTTATAAGTAAAAAAAAGTTGAAAAGCGTCAGAGGATCAGATCATTAAGTCCGAAACGCGAAAGAAATAGATCTTACCCGATAAGATCTAGACCTGATAAAAACGCGGGTTTTTCGATTTTTTTCGATTCCGATCCCTATTTTCGGGTATCACATAATGAAGATTCTGACGATTACTATACTTTGGAATAACGTAGTGAGCAAAAACCGATAACAGTAACCAAATCTTTCGTTTTCTAAAAGAAAAAATACAAAATACCCGAAAAAATTTTTTTTTACACAATCTTAATGTTTAATATTTATTTATTTGTTATATGGATATATGGGTTGTTTTGCTGATTTCCACACCACCACTGAGGTATAGCACAAGGTGCGTATTTTTTATAGTGGTATCCCCAGTAGGCCTAATCCACTCAGTCCGCTCAGGGGTCGTTTTTTTTAATGTGGTGTTGCTCTTTGGCACAATCAACTCAGTCGTCATTCATGGCTACTTTTCCTATGCCTATACAAATTGTTCGGCGCGTGAAATGACTCACCACAAATGAGGCAACTGAACGGTTTCAATCCGGTATGCTTTCTGTTGTCATGGTACATGAGGTCCTTCTTATTTTTAAAATTTTTTTCACACTTTGAACATTGATGTTTTGTTAGTTCTTCGTGGTACATTTGGTAGTGCACCTTAAGACTAGATTTTTTCGTAAAGTGTTTAACACAACTGGTGCATTGAAACCATCTGAGTCCAAGGTGCACTGTCTCCTCATGTACCTTCATAGTTGTCTTTCTGCTGAACGTCATCCCACAGAACCCACATTCGTATGATTTTTCCCCAATGTGGGTCTGTATATGGCGCCTAAGCCAACTCTTGAATTGAAACTTCCGTCCGCAATAGTTGCATTCACATGCGTATACCTGATAAAAATGTATGTGTTTTAATGCGATTTAATTATAATAATAACATACAAAATGTATTTAAAAACTCACCTCTCGGTTATTGCATGTTTCGCAACAACAATTGCCTTCAAAATAATTTGCGCCGTAATTCAGAAGAATTTCTTCACCCTGGCGAATGTCCTTTATGATTTTAACACATGCTAGGTGCCTGCCAATACTATGAATCACCGCGTTGTAACCATAGCAATCGTGATTCACGTATGCAGCAGGACCTAACCATAATTGCGAACATTTTTTGAAGAAACTATGGACCACAGAAAAATCGTTTACGCCAGGGATGAAGAAATCCTCCGAAACTGTGCGCAGGTGACCACAAAGGTCGGATAGTATTTCCCCTCGTTTAAGAAATACTTTTGCCATCACCTTGACACCTACACCACCGTCACCCGGGTAGCGGTCACACTTCTCAAAGGTGAATTTTGATGTCAGTGACACAGCACGGGTGTAAAGAGCACGATGTTCCTTAAAAAATTTCTGCTCCTTTGTAGTAATTTGCAATATTGGATTGGCTCGAGTTTTATGAGTAATGAAACCAATTGCCACGTCGAGCACAGATCCTGTTGAAGAGTCATCAGCGAAACACAAAATGTTTGCCGCACGGTCCTTACCGTTTGAGCGAGACATATCTAAAAAAATATTATTTCAACAATAATTTATAATAAAACGCAAAAATTTATAAAAAACTATATCTCGAAAACGATTCAAGACTAAGGAACCATATTTGTAACCCAAAGACAAAAAAAAAAAAAAAAATCAGGTGACGACAATCTCTAAAATTAAAAAAATAATAACTCCTCAGCTATTCTTGTATATAGTATGTAAAATACTTTTGTTCCTAAATAGTTCGCCTTCCAAAATTAATAGGGTAAAAAAAAAAAATTATAATTCTTATTGAAACTAATTGAAAACGGTAAAAAATGCTATCACGCTGAGTGAAGACTTCCGACCGAAACAGGTCAACATTCGTCGTATTCATTTTATTCACGCGATCACAGATACCTCAATTTTATTGTCGATAATTACTAATATAAGATCGGCAAAAATCAAGTATACCCTACACGCGAACGACATATTAATTATTGAAATCTTTCGGTGGACAATAAGTACACTATCTGAAAAGATTTGTAGAATGTTTCACGTATATTCGTTAAATATTAGCGAAGACCGAGTTCAGGCACTGGAAAAAAAATTTGTATAACAGAAGAATAAAATAAACACTAAAAAATAATAAGTACTTACTTACCAAATAATAGACGTAATTTGCATAGAAAAAATATCGCGTCTTGAAATTTCCAAGCGTGTTATCAGTATTTGATAAGCGTTATCTGATAATAAATATGAATTTTTTTCAAACGGCCATAACTCCGCGGGTTTTTATCGTAGAACCTCCAAACGAGTACCGTTAGATTCGGCTCGAAGAGCACTATCCGACGACCCCCCTCACGGAGGTGATGAAATACAATATACCTTTGACTTCCCCTCGATTGCGGTGGAAGGGGAGGGCGCATTGAAAATTCCTCCGAAGCGTTTTCCGATTTGACCAAGAGGAAGCGATCGGCACCGGTTGCAGGGTCGTGGTCACACGGGAAGGTGGAAAAGATTGTTCGCGGCACCTGTTGATTCCGCGTCTGCGGCAATGTAACCGTGTTGCGTAATACGCGATATCTCGTTTATTAAACTTGCGGTAAATAAAAATATAGTAATACGTGACACGGAATATTATTTTCCCTTATTTTGGTTTAAGGGGGAGGAGTGGGGAAAATTCCTTCGGAGCGTTTTCCGATCTCACCCTGAGGAAGCCCGTGGCACTTGTTTCGTCGCTGAGGTCGCACGGGAAAGCGGAGAAAATTGTTTGCAGCACCTGTTGATTCTGCGGCTTCAGCAATGATTTTGTGTGTCCACCTGTTGAACGGCAGCGTCGGCCGAACGGCACCTACCTCCTGAGTTCCTGGTACCCCATAAAGGTGTTTTCGTACTTAATCCTGAATTTCTCCTTTCATAGAAGGGGTAGCGCTTTTTTAAAGACGTCTACTTCTTCGTGAAGGGAATGGCTATCCAATGGTCTCAGTTTTGGAGGGGTGACTGTACTTGTACGAGAGAAAGGAAGAAAAGTATTAGGTTTCACGTAAGAAGGTACGATAATAAAACAGTATACATTGTGTAGTTATACTCTATAGCAGGGGTCACCAACTAATTTCTATGGGGGTCCGTTTTGAAACTTACCAAACTTTACGCGGTCCAAACAGTTTCAATGACTTTTACACACGTTAATAAATAGGTATTTATAATTTATAAATTTGTGATTATACTTATTTATTTATTCATATTTTATTATACACACGTTAATAAATAGGTAGGTGTATATATTTTTAAAATTTGTATTTATATTTATTTATTTATTCAAATTTTATTTTACACACATTAATAAATAGGTATATACATTTTTTAATTTGTATTTATATTTATTTATTTGTTTAAATTGAATTTGCAAAAAAAAAAGATTATACTTGAAATATTTCATTTTTAATGTGAAAAATTACATTTTTTAGTTTTCACGAGCTTCCGAATATTTGGTGTGAAGTTAGTGCAACTGATTTGCATTAACTCGTTAAGATGTTCATCTGTTAATCGAGATCTGAAATTATTTTTAATGAAGTTCATCTTAGAAAAAGCGGCTTCACAAACATATGTTGATCCAAACATTGTACACAGTTTTGAAACCAGGCGTTTTAGTTCTGGGTATTTACTTGAACAAACGTACTTCATCCAGAATTGATCGTACTGTAAAGTGTTGATGACTTGAATAAATTTTTCCTTTAAAGTCAAGTCTTCCTGGAATTCGATTATCTCCATCTGTAGGGCAGCTTTATTAGAGCCAAAAACGCTTGTGGCTTCACTACTCCATTCGCCGTTGGGATGTAAAGAAAAACAATTATTCAAAATTTTCACTACATTCTCAATTTTTTTGAAATCAGTAAATCTATCTTCAAATTCAGATTTAAGTTTTTTTATAAAATTAATGTACTGGTTGAGGTCAACATCATTATTATCTTCAGCGTCATCAAAAACAGTATTTAAGTTAGGAAAGTGCAAACGTTCGTTTTCTATATCTTCACAAAGAGATCCATTTTCCTTGAAAACATTTGATTTCTGACAGTAGATGGCACACTAATTTTCCTTTACCTTGTAGTTTGAAATTTAAATCGTTGATATGTTTAAATATATCTGTCAAAAAAGCGATAGATATGACATGTTCTTTTATTTCAAGGAAATCTAAATAGTCTTTTGCACATAATTGATCACTGCTAGAAAGGAATAACTTGATCTCGTCCAATATTGCGAAAAATCGTTGAAGTACAAAACCTTTGCTCAACCATCTTACATTATTGTATAGCTGTAAATCACCATATTGTGATTTAACTTCATCGAGAAATGATTTAAATTGACGGTGCTTCGATGATGATTTGGCTCGAATAAAGTTTACTATTTTGATCACTTGTGTCATTGTAGCTTCGAGATTTAAATTTAACTTGCAACACAACACACTTTGATGGATAATGCAGTGATAAGATATTATCTTGTTATTGCATTTCGGATTATTAATTAGTCTCTGAACAAAACCTTTTTTATTTCCAATCATCGATGGCGCGCCGTCTGTTGTTAATGAAATAAGTTTTTCATATCTAATTTATATTTTCGAAATATTCTATAACAGCTTTATATATGTCATCACCACAAGTGGTCCCTAACAGTGGTAAAATAGTTAATATTTCTTCAACAAACTGTTCACTGGTATTGTCGAAATATCGTACAAAATACACAACTGAGCTGTATCCGTCTTATCACACGATTCATCCATAGCTAAAGCATAATAATCCGAGGCCGATAAAGATTGTATTAAATTAGAATGATTTTCCTTTGCTAATAGTTCTGTATTTCGAGTATTTGAAGACGTAGATAACGGAATATTACGAATAGTCTCCATAATATCGTTTTACTATCAAATAACGCATTTCCAGCTTCAATCATACATTCTTTGATTATATCAGCATCGGTAAACGGTTTCATGTGTTTAGCAAGTATCCATGAAATACGCATAGAAGCCTCTACTCTATAGTGTGTATGCTGTATACAAACAGTGGGGGAAATGGGAAATCAAAATGCTGGAGCACAATGATTTGAATACGCGAGCAGGACGCTGTACTGTAGAAAATGTATAGTGTAAATAGCAGTCAGAGACGACAGCCGCCAAATGGCGGAGTGGCTCGTACAGTATCTCACGGCGCGAAAGGTCGAAACTCGGTATGTATCATATTATGCTTTTAGCGGTTTTTATCGGTTTTGAAGCGTGTTTGTACAGTTTGTATGTGTAATCGAGATTATATAAAGTCAAGATTAAAGTGTGGTGAGAGATAATTGAAAGATAACAACGGAAGTTCAAGATAAGAATTGGAAGAGAAAAAAAAAAGTTACCGAAGTGCGTATGTTTTGCTACTTGATAATAATACACTGATAACAATCTTATCACCATGATGTAAGGGAAATAAGTTACTATTACCTGGGTTAACTACACCATAACACGATTTAAATTTTCGCATGAGAGGAAAGGGTGGAGACACATGCAGAACGACAACAAATGCGAGCGACTTAAAACTACGTATGACTACAATTTATTATAGTCGGGTAAATGAAAAGTGGCCGCTGGACAATGTGTTAGCAACGTTTTTCCTAGGGGTCCTCAAAATCAGTAAGAAATTAAAAATTTTAAATGCGTTATCATTTTTTTGTTATCACGAAAAATACAGTTATTATAACCTATCGAGTAAGAGTATTAGCACATAGAATATATTCTGTGATTATAATATCAATGTTATCACGATTTTAGCACGTATAACTGAACTATTTTACCCCAACCTGACGTGTTTTCGCCACGCGGGAGCGGCCACTTTTCATTCACCCGACTATAACATAAATAATAAGAAATGTAAAGACCTGACCTTGACCCGATACGGCGGTGTCTGCGATTGTAGACGTGACGGCCGAAAACGACAAGCAGCATGGATTTTGGAAACACGATCGGTGTTGAATGAACGGTGTACAACGTGGTTTGAAAAAGCAGCGACGACGGCATGCGATGTCTACGTGCAAATTAGACTCGGTTCTGCCGAAGGTAAATTACTCGAAAACACTAAATAAGAAAAACGCGACACGCGGCAGACGTCAGACGAGCAATTACACGCGATCGCGACTGGCGACTGGTTATTGGACAGGCAACGCACGAAAATAAATTGTTGTCGTTGATAAATACGATGATGCGGGTGGGTAGAGTGGCACCGTCGAATATTCGAGAACGCTCTCGAAAATTGCAATTAATTATTAATGAATATGACGTCACACTCTACCCCCGTGCAAGCGTACCCAATATGCTTTAAAAACTGCGTAATATAAACCGTAAAGACGCCGTTCAACAGGTGGACACACAAAATCATTGCCGAAACCGCAGAATCAACAGGTGCTGCGAACAATGTTTTCCACCTTCCCGTGCGACCTCAGCGGCGAAACAAGTGCCACGGGCTTCCTCAGTGTGAGATCGGAAAACGCTCCGAAGGAATTTTCCCCACTCCTCCCCCTTCAACCAGAATGAGGGGAAATATAACGCATTGTGTTTTTTTGTCATAACTCAGCGACCGAGAATCGTATCGACACACGGATTTCAGAATCGGAATCGGGAGGTTCTGGCGCGTCCAGTAGTATCAGTTTCGAAGCGATCCCTCGACAGGGATTTTTTCAAAGTTTCGAATTCAACCCGAATAAGGGATTGTTCTGAAAGGGGTGAGTCAGTCGAGTATTTCCGTGAAAAGACGGTCTGTCTACGTGTAACGGTTGACGAATTATCGATTTTTGAAATTTTAGTATTTTCTTATAAACGTATTTTTCGCAATGCTATATCGTATCGTATACGTAACCCGCGTACCTATACTGCGAAAAATCGAATTTTAATCAAAAAAGTGTTAAACCCTGTTATCCGTCGGAACTAGAGAGGGGCATTTTAGACACGTACGTGCACGACGACGTTTTCATGTAAGGTCGGTTTCTTAATTATGAATAGGGAAGGAGTTATGATCATTTGAAAATATTGGGGGGGGGCAAAAAAAATTTTTTTTATGGAATTTTGTTGTTTTTTTTTTTTAATACAAGAGATTCGTGTACGGGGATAATTTTTGGTCTTTTTCGTTTTCTCTGTATCTCCAATGGTTTACAAGTAATCACGGTAGGTTTTAACAATCGTATTCGGCATCCGCTGCCAAAAAAAAAAAATTAATATTTTTGATCGGGTTCAAATTATGGGACGTTTTAGAAAAGTGTACGTGAAACGTTTTTCCGTAAGAACGGTCTTTTAATTTTGAATAGGAGAGGAGTTATGAATTTTGGAAAAATTGTTGGAGTTATAACACTCCTTTCGAACGTTTACCCATTAGAATGTGTCATTTTACCTCGTCATTATTGAAATCACGTACTGCGCGTTTAATAAACGGCGTATCGGCGGCCTTGGACCGACGTTTTACCGTATTACGCGGCACCGTGTATAACATACTAAAATTTACCCCCCTCCCATTTTTTCAAACCGTAATTATTCCTTCAATTTTTAACGTAGAGCCGCCGAATTCGGACCAAAAGATACGTTGCGTAGAGCTCTACGCGGTACGCCAACACACCGGGGGTCCCAAATCCCTTCCGAAAGGATTCAGGTATAACTCTGTAAATAATAGTCGTAACGATACGGGGTCTTCGGAATCAGAACCGGGGCGTTCTAACGCGTTCAACGGTACCACTGTTGTCGCTGTAGTGTAAGGGAGGGGGGAGTTACGATTCGTAGAGAATTAGGGGAGGGGTCGGAAATTTTTTTTACGGAATCCCATAGCGGAGTGCACGAGAAACGTTATGCCGTCGGTCCGGTCTCTTAGTTATGAATTTTTGAAAATAAGGGGCGGCGCCAAAAAAAATTGTTTTTTTTGGATTTCGTATTCCTTACTATGGAATCCGAGAGATTTGGGTACGATTAAATAAACGAATAAACAACAAAAGGGATCATTTTGGTCCTTTGAAGTTTTCACGTATCTCTAACGGTTCGCGAGTTATAAGGATCGGGAAATTTTTTAAACAAAATTATACTTATTCGTGCGTTCGTACGTATCACCTAACTGCCCATCAATATCAGATACCACATAACGATCATGAGGGAGAATTTTATTTATTTTGTACGGGCCTTTGAACTTTGGTAAAAGTTTCTTACACACGTTAAGCGAAGTGTCAACATTTTTAATCATGACATATTGGCCTACAGAGTATTTTGTAGCTGTTTGTTTAGTCAAATCGTAGTTAGCTTTATTGTGTAATTGTCCTTGCCTAATATTTTCTTGAGCGTCAAGTCTAATTTTATCTATATTCCGCTGGTCATTATCGGTTTCGTCAAGCGCCTGTAAAT
>JAIVES010000107.1:0-19624 GCA_032441835.1 Slavum lentiscoides
TCCGTCCAAATACGGTTTTGACTTTTAGATTCCGAAAATACGGTACGGGAGAATACGTTCCGGAATTTATACGTTCCGTCTGTTTATTTTCCGAAATATACGGCCTCCCCGTTCCTGGTACTTGCAGAAGTGACACTTGTCTCCACGTTTCCGAACCGTGTGTGTGTGTGTTCCGATTGATTCGCCGCGTTTGCTCTTCGTCCCGAACCTTCGGGATCGGCAGGACAGGACCAAACAGAAGTTTTCTGGGTACTTAGTCGATGCCGAGTGGTAAGACGGAATCGTATCGATTTCAGGTTAACATTTCGTGGGATCGTTTCTAAAGAGTCGTATGGCTCGACCGGAGCCAGCGGCGACTTCTAAAAGCGGTCTGTGCCGTTCGCCCATAGGCTCGTTTCGTCTTCACTACGTGCCTGTTCAAGAATCATTCAGTCGCCAGACGTCAACAGTAGAAAAAAAAACCCCGTCAATATCGATGATCGACGCGCGATAAAGTTTAACGTGTTTGTCCATTGACAACGCATCGTTATAATTTGTCTGCAGTTGCACTGCAGCGCAGTAGAGTTGTACGCGATCGCGATATTGATTTCGTGACTTGAAACGTCGTAGAAAACTAAATAAATAAAATCCGATTATTTAAATGCGTCTGCGATTGAAAACAATTATATTTCGGTTTCCGTAGACAATTTATATTATTTATTTCACATATTGGTGTGTGGCGAAGGTTATGGGACAACGCTTTCCGAATGACGCGTCAATAATAATTTTGGTAAATCGATTTTGATAAAATCGTTTCTTGAACGGTTGAATATCGATCGTTTATCGTATAAGTGAACTGCATCCAATCCACTATACGAGTATAACGTATACCGAAGTATAACTGGATTTCACTAAGAATATACGGATTTTGTGGGTGAAATTTAAGTAACGGATTTATTTTTTTGAAAACAATCGTTTAAAACGAAAAAGATAAACTCCTTTTTGTTCACCGAGTCGAGTTTTGATATTAAAGGTTCCAGTGTCTGAATTTCCAATTGAACTTAACTGCAGTGAAATAGTGTAGTGTCGTACAATATTTACTCGTGCTTGACGTTTTTTGATTTTTTTTTATATAAATCGGCTTGATATTTAATTACGCATCTTGTGTACGTTGTTTTACGCTTATCGCACGTTGTTTTTTTTTTTTAGTATTTGTTTTTTCTTCTCGCTGTATAGTGTCGTGGCGCTGCGATTTTCGACGAAAAACAGCAAAGTAATTATTATTATTATGTCGCCGGCTTGCCGCCGTAGTGTGCGTGGTAATTAGTAGTGGCAGTTGTTTTATGTTATTATTATTATTTTTTTTACAATCGCTCTGATTTTCTTGTTTCCCGAAATAAGCGAGGCCTAAAATTACGTGTGACCAGTCGGGGCAAGTCATTAATTTTCTCGTATTATATCGATTTTTGTCGATGTCTCTGTACGGAATTGCATTATAAAAATATTCAAAACAATCGGTTATCCCTACGCGTGTTGTATACTCTATTCAGTTTAAGATTATACCGGCGGTGACGGCGGCGGCGGCGGACGAAAACCGGTTCGTGTTCGCGCGATTGTACACGTATAAATAGCGCGTATATTTTACGTAATGAACGCGCGTTCTTTGTCGAAATCCCGCCGCCGCCGCCGCCACCAACACGATATTATACTTCCTACGCGTTTTCTGTTTGAAATTTGTGTATCACACGAAAATGATGGGGCAGTAGTTTTATTGCATCGGCGTAGTTTTATTAATTATTCACGCGTTATCGTCTACTGATATAATACGTTTTTTTTTTTTTTATTACTAATAATAGACGAGTGCGCTCGAGTGTTTTGGCCGGTTAAAATAGAAAACTGCCGCTTGTTAACGCGAAACATGTATACGAGACAGTTTTTCTTTTTTTATTATTATAACGAAAATTTATAATCGAAAATCATTTCGCGTCAACGGTATTTTTTTTTTTATGATCACGAGCGTAAAGAGAGAAAACTAGTTTATGAAAAAAAAAAAAAAATACAATCCGTCGGCGGCGGTGATATTAATTCGCTGTGGAACGAACAGAGTCGGATTATATAGTTCGGATATCGATATACGGGATATGGTGTTTATATTTCGAACGTCGCCCGCCGTCGGTGGTGAGGAGGAGGCCTACATAATAAATGAGTCATAACCGCTGTAAATATATTTTTTTTTCGGTGATTTTTTTTTTTAACAATAATAACTATAGAACGTAACGGACGTGATTTACGTTGTTATTCGGTTTATTTTTTAATAAATATATATATATATACGTATTTTTTTTTTTAGTGTACTGAAGTCTGTCGAATGCTCGTCAGACGACCGTAACAACAAGTCACCACCGACCATCAACAAAACTGAAAATACACGAGATACGTCGCCTCCGCCGCCACAAAGGTCTTCTTGCAGTCCCGTAACTGCAGCTGATGTCCAAAGTGAGTACGAAACGATTTATTAACGGTATCGAATATTATAGCGTCACCGCCGATTAGAATATACATCGTATGTGTGTAGCGGCATCATCGTTATTAAAACGACCGTCTATCTGTCTTACAGATGATTTTTCAGTTCGGTGGCCCCACCCCTCCCGGGCTCAAAACGTCGAACAGTTCGGCCCGACATCGGTGAAGAGATCGTGGCCAACTGGCGAAGATCCCTCGAACGCAATAATTCTGAACAAAAGAAAGTCTATACTTCTCCAAACCGACATGACACTACCGGTAAGGACAAGTCTAGACGCGTGTTCTTGAAACGAGGGGGAGGAGGCCTCGAGAATTGTTAATTGTTTTTTTTCTCTCTCTCTTAATATTTTCGTTTTCTATGCGTACGCATCCGTTCGAAAGTTAAATCCGCGAATAAAATTATAACTATAAAATCGCTTTTTAGGCAAAGAAGAATCGCCCGTCCTGGACGCTATCAAAACACCGCCTCCGAGCACTTCTCCTGCGCCTATTTCGCCGTCTAACTGCACGGTTCAACCGGCGCGATCCGCCAGCCGGTCTGGAACACCGTGCAAATCCCCTACAAGCTTAATCAAACAGTTCGCCACGACTCAACAACAGTTCTCCTCACAATAACAATAATAATAACCCGTCACAGTTGAACAACAACAACAACAACAACAATATTCCTGCGGGTCTCATAAATGGTCTCTGCGGTCTTAACGTTGGCCTCAACAATAATATTTTAGGACCCGCCGGCGCTTTGGGATTCGACTTGATAAAGTCGCTTTGATCACAGGTCTCCTTACCGATTCGGAGATGGCGATTGTACTATGGTCGGACGATTCGGTGAATCGCTATACCGAAAGGAGATCCTATGGAAGCTAGACTACAAGAAATGCTTAGGTATATTATAATACGACTCGTCAATATTATTAAATCGTTTATTCGAATTATTTATCGGATAAATAAATTACGGAAAAAATTTTTTTTTTTTTTTTAAACAAAAATATAATGTTTTAACTTTTTTTCGTACAGGTATAACATGGACAAATATTCCACCCAAAACTTGGACACACTGCACATAGCACGCCGTGTCGTGAACTATTATCCATCCATAACGTCGGTCAAAGGTTGTTTGCCAAGTATATTCTTGGACTCTCCCAGGGGACCGTCAGTGAATTGTTATCAAACCGAAACCGTGGGACAAGCTGACGGAAAAGGGACGCGATAGCTATAGGAAAATGCACGCATGGGCTTGTGACGAGAACGCGGTTATGCTACTCAAGTCGCTGATACCGAAAAAAGGTACGGTGTTACGAAGCGATTACAGTTAATTTACCCTCGAGAAATTCCATTAATCAAGACCATTCAAGTAGGCAAACACGAGGGGTTAAAAGTCCGAAATCAATTAAGTTCTTGTTTCGCGCGTATAGTGGATGAAGTAATCTGGGGGCACTAATTAAAACCGCGAAACTCGCCAGAACCCCTCCAAACAATTGTGGTCAATAAGGTCACCGTGGAAAACGCTAATAAATTGAAAAACAAATAAATCTTTGTCAGCAGAACGCATTAAACATAAAACATTTTTATTATTATTATTTTTTTTTTTTCCTATCGGCGTATAACCATTTTGAACTAATTTGACCGCTAGGTCGATGTATGGCGTAATGGGAAAGGCGGGATATAGCGCGCGTAAGAATGTATATACCGCATCTGTCCGAACCTGTGGGCTATGTAGGGCATTAGGTTTTCAAAGAAGGACTCCTTGTACTTATTGATTGTAGGTAAAGACTCTGGCATACCGGCGGTAATGGGCAGAACTGAAAACGACGTCACCGACGAGAGGATTGTGCATATATTGAACGGCGAGTCAAATGATGAAACCGAATCAACAACAAGATGATACCCAAAGCAATGACGATAGCACTTCACCAAATCAATTAAACGTAAATATTGAAATTTACCATTATTATTTCGATAACTCTTATTTCTTCGTTTTTATTAATCTCCAATATTTCGTATAGAGTACGTCGCCGTCCAGACAAAGGCCCAAAGAAGATATACCACAAGAACAAGTCGCTAGGTTGTACCAAGAAGAAATTTCAAAAATCATGGGAAAACGTTTGGAGGATTCCATGCGAAGTGGTGAACAGCCGTTTGCAGGGTACGTTTTAAATTCTAAAATTTTCAAATTGCCGTGTATTTTTTAAATTCTACAACAATTTTATAACATACTTATTTAATCCAAGTTACGAGTCGGGTGCCGAAGCTCCGTACTCGTTGTTTAAATTTAGAAAAGATAATGAACAAACTCACAAGTTCTAATATTTTACGTATATTGCATACAAAAAAACAAACAGAAATATATAACTCTTACACTTACTACTTCTTTTTAATTACTGTCCCCGATTATTATTATTAAAGCTACTTATATACTAAATTAATTTAGAACAATCCCGCCCATACATTATTGCTTATTCTACCTTTTAATATTTATTATATTTAATCATAACATTATTATTACGCCACTAAATTGTTTATTAAATATTGTCCTAATTACTCGTTTTGAATTGTTTACAGTACATAACTCATAACATACCCCTCGTTAAAATAAAGCTCATGCCCTCATGAGTTAAAAGTTAAAAAAAAATGAAATAAAAATAAAAAAATAAAAAAAATAAATTTATACATTTCAATATTGCTTAGTAAATTTCTATTTCTTCTATTACATTTGCTTTTGGCTTTGTTAACAATTTTTTTATATAATTTGTAGATGATTTATTTTGTTTATATAATGTAAAATTTATCTTACACACTATAATTATTAAAATTATTATAAACATTGTTAATATTACTGATACATATATTACTTTTTTAATACTAATATATTCAATTTCTTCCGTTTGTGATTGTAATAATAAGTCTAACGATTTTGCATTTGAAGCTAATGAATGAAAATCGGGATATGAGTTATTTATATTTAAAAAATTATTTTGTATTTTATTAGCTATAATAGTTACTGTTATATTGATTCGTGGAATAAAATCGTAGTATATTTTTGCTTCAATTTGCTTAGTAGGTATTAATTCGTATTCTTTTATAATAGCCTGGCATGGATGGGTAAGGGAAATGGTACCAGTGTTGTGCAATATCTGCTGAATAGGTTCTCCATTTGCACAATCGATGTGTATTGTCGCCGGTTGTTGTGTTGCGTATAACCAAACATTTTCATATTTTAATTTATGTAGTATTAAGTTATTAATCTGTGCAATTTTAATGTCACAAGTTTTGGTATTTCCTTTTCATAATTATTAAATAATTTAGTTTCACAATCATTAGTTTCTTGAATATAATGTGCCTGTGTGTTTGAACAAATATAATATTGCTGTGTATATGTACATTTATCTAATTCCACGTCGTTGATGTACATAGAAAATACGTTATCTTCCGAAATGGCTAAGTATTTATTTTTTGGTTGTATTAAGGCATATATTGAATTATTTTGCTTTATAGGTAACGGAATTGGCTGGTACAATCGATATTCTCTGTTACTGACAATCGGAATGGATATTATGAAAACTAAATTGTCCGATATTCTCATCACTTGTAAGCTACTTAATTGCATTAATTTATGAATATTTTCTATTATAACTTGTTCTGGAAAATTTTCTTTTGTACCTAACTGTATTCTAACTTGTTGGAGTTCTAATAAGAAAGTTAATGGTGAAATAATACTAGGATGCATATGTCCTATTTGAGCTGTATTTATTATAGATATTAAATTTTGTGTTTGAAAAGAATGCTCTGTTAGAAGAATGTTTAATTCCGTAATTTGTTCATTCATAATTTGTTTTACTTCTAGTTCATTTATAATTTTATCAGTTTCATTTGCTTTATCCGCTAATATATTTATATTTTTATTAAAATTGTCTCACCTCCGTTTACGTCATGGAGTACTTCATCGATATCGTGTACTGTTGATTGTACTATCCGTGTTTGCTGTTCCATATCGTGAATAATTTTTACTTGTTTTTCATTGATTTCATTAATTTTCTTATCAAAATATATATAATCTTCGTCCGAACATATTCCAAATAATGTTTTTGATAATTGACCAATACCATTTATTAGTCCTCTTGTATAACGTCGATTTTTACCCACTGCGTATTTAATTTGTTGACGCGTTTTTTCTATATCATGAATATATGATGTTGTTGTCGTATTAAATTGTTCACATAAATGTGACCAAATTAATATGTGCTCTAAAGGAACTCTTTCTATGTTTTAGTTATTTCCAAACATTGTTTCATGGTATCTTTTTGGAAATGTTTAATTTGTTCGAAATTTTCATCATATGTTGTTAAATTTAAATAAACCGATAATTTCCATTTTGAATTTGATGTTTTTATTCTCGTAAGATAATTAAAAAATATTCCTGATGGTGTTTCAATATTCTGTACTTTATATTTTCCTACCAGGTTTATGGATGTTATGGGTTGTATGATTAATATCCTGTAACAATAATTTATAATCAGATACTTGTTGAACTATATATTATATTACTGATTACATAATTTTAAAAGATTTTTATGTACTTTTATAGGTTTACGTCCCTTTATTATTGTTACATTTTCATTATTATGAATTTCTGAAACTGTATATGGGCTAGCCATTTTGTGCTAATTTATTTTTTGTTGTTTTCCATAAGCCATACTTTATCATTTATTTTTAATTTTAGTGGATTTGTTTTATTATCATATCGTAATTTTGTGCTTTCCTTAGAATTTAATATACGTTGTTTTGCAATTTCATGTGATTGTTGAAATTTTTGTTTCATTTCAAAATTATAATCATCATAATTATACCTTGGTTCAGTTGGTTTTTTTAATGATGTTGGTACTCTTCCTGGAAATCCATATAGAAGTTCATAAGGTTGGAATCTAGTTGTTTCATGTTCTGTAGTATTATATACATACATTGCAAATGGAATAAACTCGTCCCAATTTGCTAAATTTTATCAACATAGTGTCGTAAATAATTTCCTAATGTTGAATGACTTCGTTCCAATGCACCATTACTTTGTGGTCTGTAAGGTGTTGTATTAAATTTAGAAATTTTAATAATTTACATACTTCAGAAAAATTTTACTTAGAAATTCTGTTCCTTGATCTGATACTATAGATTCCGAATTCCATGTATGCAAACAAATGTAGTGACAAAATGATGTGCTATATTATTAGCTTCATGACTTTCCATTGGTGTTGCAATACAAAATTTTGTTAAATCATCCTGCATTGTAAGTATATACTTATTGCCTTTATATGTTGTAGGAAGTGGCCCTACTACATCTAGAAATATTTTTTGAAATGGTTTATCAGAAGTAGTAGTAATAACCATAGGTTGTTTCGTATGTTTATTTGAAGTTTTATTTCTTTGACATGACTGACATTTTTGTACATAATCTGATACTTCTTTTGATAGTTTTGGCCAGTTATATTGTTTTTTAATTTTCTTAATAGTGTTTGAAATTCCTCTATGCCCTGCCAAAGGATTTTCATGCATTTCTTTGATAATAGTCTTTTTCCTGATCTGTTAGTTCATTTGGTGTGAAAATTTTGATTTTAATATCGTCGCCTTTAAATAAATATCTTATCATTATTCTTACTGTTGACCAATCAAGTTGGCAAATTTGGTCTTCTGTTTTAGATAATGCTATGTTCATAATATGATTATTTAAACAAAATATTTTTAAATTCTGTAGACAATAATACATATTTTCATAAGTTACTTGACTTCTTTCTTTTCTGATACAACGATATATATTATATAACGTTCACCTTTTCTTAAATACGTTATATCTGTAATATTTTTATTTTATTGTTTTCTAGATTTCCGAATCGTCTTCGAAATTCAAGTGATAATCCACTTTTCAAGCTCATTTCGCGTGATACAAAGTGTACAAGATTTAACTGTTCATCTTCAAAAATATTTCCTGATACTTCCGTAATATTTGAATTTTGAACAATGTTTCCTTTAATATATTCCATATATTCTTCATATGTTTTGGTATGTGTTAATTGATTTCCTTCAATTTGAAACATTTGGGGTATTCTACTAAGGGTGTCGGCATTGGTGTTTAATGATCCAGGTTTATAAATAATTTCATATTCATATTCTTCCATTGTCAATCTCCAATGCATTAATCTTGAACCGGGATTTTTGTTATTAAATAACCATTTAAGAGGCTGATGATCTGTTATTATATAAAATTTTCTTCCTAGAAGATAAGGTCTTAGTTGTTTTAAACTCCATACAATAGCTAATAATTCCTTTTCTGTTGTGCAATAATTTTGTTCAGCTTTATTAAGTACTCGTGACGAATATACAATTGGTAAATCTTTTCCTATTGGACCTTGTGAAAGAACTGATCCAATTGCAAGGTTGCTTGCATCGCATGTTAAGTTAAATGGTTCATTAAAATTCGGATAGCTGAGAATGGGTTCATTTATTAACGCATTTTTTAATGTTTGAAAAGCATCTTGACATGCATCCGTCCATATGTATGGTATATCATGTTTCAATAATGTAGTTAATGGTTTTGCTATTTTCCCATAATCTTTTATAAATCTTCGATAATATCCAGATAATCCTAAAAAACTTTTTAATTGTTTCTGATTTTTAGGTTGTGGAAAATTCTGTACACAGATAATTTTGATGGATCTGGTTTTAAACCTTGTTCAGTGATTATATGACCTAAATATATAACTTCGTGTCGTAAAATTCACATTTAGTTGGTTGTATTTTCAAATTATAATCTCTAAATCTTTGAAAAATTTCCTTTAATTTGTCGCTATGATCTTTTAAATTATGGGCATATACAATTATATCATCTAGATAAACAAAGGCTTTTATACCATTTATTCCTAATAAAATAGTATTCATAAGTCTTTGAAAGGTGCTCGGGCTCCTTTTAACCCGAAAGGCATTTTAAGAAATTCATAATGTCCCTTATCTGTAGAAAATGCTGTTTTAGCTCTGTCATCTATGTGTACTGGTACTTGATGATAACCACTTGCTAAATCTAACGTTGAATAATATTTAGAATTTCCCAGTTGATCTAAAATATCATTGATATTGGGAATCGGGAATACATCTCCTACTGTTACACTATTTAATTTCCTAAAATCTACGCAAACGCGGTATTTTGTTTTCCTGATGAATCCATTTTTTCGGTACTACCAATAGTGGTGCATTCCAAGGTGAATTACTTGTTGTAATAATTCCATCCTTTTCCATTTGATCTACTTGTTTTGTTATTTCCTCTTTGTGCTTCTGTGGTAACCGGTATGGTTTAACATAAATTGGTTGGATGTCAGGTGACGTCTTAATTCGATGATGTATTGCTGTCGTACCTGTTAATTTATCTCCTTCCAACAAAAGATATCAGAAAATTCTGAAAAATGTCTATTAATGACTTATGTTCTTCTTTGTTTAGATGCTGTAATCTCAGAGATTTTTCCAATAATTGTAACCTATTCTCCCACACTGAATTTCTGGTATTTTATTGCATAAATGTACTTTTGCTTCTTCAAATATTTCATACGATAAATTTTTAAATCTACGGGTAATAATTGAACTGAACTTTCATTTTATTTACGATTTTTACTAATGCTTGACGATCCTTAACTGTAGTTACAATGTTACCACATTGAACTGAATTTTGCAATACTTGTGAATGAATGATTAGAATTTCGCTATCTTTAATTTGATTGTCCGTTACTTTTATCGGAATTATCATTTCAGACCTAGGTGCTACAATTAAAATATTTGAATTAGTTGAATTTTGTCTGTTTTGAGTTATTGCTAAATCATTTCCATTAGTTATTGTTGATGTAATTTCTCTTTTTGCATAATCAATTGCTATTTTATTATCTTCTAAAAATTCTTTTCCTAAAATTCCTTCATAAGGTATTGGAAAATTATTATTAACGACTTGAAATCTGACTTGTCTTTCTTCCTCCCCAAAATATAACATTAATTTTGTTGAGCCTATTGTATTTACAAAATATTCGTTAATACCTTTTAATCTATATAAAACTTTTTCATTTACTTTTACATTATCATTTAGCGATGATAATTTTATTATGTTAACTTCACTTCCCGTATCGAGTAAAAATTTCGAATTTTGATTTATACAATCCGTAGTTCGGCATTCAATATGGTCTTCAAAAAGTTGAGCTTTTAATTGAAATGATCTAAAATGTTACGGCTGTTGTTTTGATTTCCTGGACCGATCGTTCGCCGTTCTGGATCGATCCGTTTTCGTTTCAAGTCGACGGTTCTGATGTTGAATTTGCTTGGTTTGCTTTTCTTTCGTTATTATATTTTAATTTTCTACACGCTCCGATTTCATGACCTGGTTTTTTACAATATTTACAAATTACTGATTTGTTATTGTTCGTGTTACTACTAGTTTCTGCTGCTTGTCGACGAATATTTGCTGACGAATTATTTTGCTTCGAATACTGACCAGTATTTGTGACCCATTTTTTATTATGATTTTGAGATTGAATTTCGTAATTTTGGTTAGGTCTTGACCTACATATTTTAGCCATGTGACCTACTTTACCACAATTGAAACACGTCAATTTATTTGGTTCATGTATTGAAATTTTTGATTGAGTTTTCTTATCTGATTTGTAAGATGTTTCTTCTTGTTGAGCCTCTGCTAATGCCCTTTCAATTGTATTTGGATGACTTGCTTTTACCAACATTTTTATTGGCTGTCTAAGTCCTTCGATAAAAATATTTAACGTTTGTGCTTTTAAAATGTCTTCTATTACTTCCGAGGATGACAGATCTTTATCTTTAGTTTGAACACTCAATGTTAAATGAAATAATTTTTCTAATCGATTATAAAATGTACTAACATCTTCGTTAAATTGTTGACGAGTTGTGGTTAGTTCTAACAATAGATGTGTAGACGTATGTTGTGGCTCAAAAGAGTTTTTTAAAAGTATTTTTAATTCTTGCCATGTATCTATGGTTTTAAATCGAACAATTTGTGAAGCTTTTCCTGTTAAATTCGCTATTATTGCTCGTAAAATTAAATACTTTAATTCTTCATTGACACACGAAAGTGTAAATTCACATGAAGTTATAAAATTATGGAGACCTTCGGAATCTTGTTTATCAAATTTTGGTAAAATACGAAGAGCCGATTCAAAGAAATTGTTGAACACATTTTTTGTTTTCTGAAATTAATTGATTTGGAGAAATATATGTGTTTTCAGTTGAATCTTCAAAAATGTTTTGTTTGAAATATTTGAACTTAACGCTGCAGGAACTTTTAAACGTCTTCGTTGTATTGGTAAATCTAATGTAGTTTTACCAGAATTTGGATTTGGAGACCTAATAAGGGCTTTGATTTAAAGTGTTTTGGTAACTAGTATTTTCTTTTGTGGACTGACCTATCCTACTATCGTCTGAATCAAATGATCTATCTGGCACAAATGTTTTGTCTTTACTATCGTCTAGTGTTGTATTAGTACTACTATTCTCGCTCATTAATTATAATTTTTAAAAAAAATACATAAAATAATGACTTACAATAAAATTATACGTATCATTGTCGAAGTTTTCTCTGTAGACTGAAATGTTCTGAATTGAATTGAATGCTCTGGATTGACTGGAACGCTCTGAATTGACTGTAATGCTCTGGATTGACTGGAATGCTCTGAATTGACTGTAATGCTCTGGATTGACTGGAATGCTCTGAATTGACTGGAATGCTCTGAATTGCCTGGGATGCTCTGAATTGACTGGAATGCTCTGAATTGACTGGGATGCTCTGAATTGACTGGAATGCTCTGAATTGACTGGAATGCTCTGAATTGATTGTTTAAGTGTAAGCAATTTGACGTATTAGAATTTTCTTGACTTTGAATTGTTCGTTTCGACTGTTGCTGCCAATGTTATTCGTATTTGAATTTTCTTGAATTTTTGAATTGTTCGTCTCGTTCGCTGCCACCAATGTTACGAGTCGGGTGCCGAAGCTCCGTACTCGTTGTTTAAATTTAGAAAAGATAATGAACAAACTCACAAGTTCTAATATTTTACGTATATTGCATACAAAAAAACAAACAGAAATATATAACTCTTACACTTACTACTTCTTTTTAATTACTGTCCCCGATTATTATTATTAAAGCTACTTATATACTAAATTAATTTAGAACAATCCCGCCCATACATTATTGCTTATTCTACCTTTTAATATTTATTATATTTAATCATAACATTATTATTACGCCACTAAATTGTTTATTAAATATTGTCCTAATTACTCGTTTTGAATTGTTTACAGTACATAACTCATAACAATAGATGGCTCTTTCCTCATATCTTCGGAAACCATACGGGTAGCCATGAAGATATTCGACGACTTTAGATGCCTATCACCGCGAGTTATCAAAATTACAAAACTGCCCGCAAAGCCAATTGTCAGGTTTATTAGCTCTTCAACAACAAGCTGCTGTCGCAGCTATGTCTAACAATAACAACAACAATAATAATAACACCATACAAGGAACCGGTATGGCTCAAGACTTGTCTTTACCAAAAGACAGAAAGGACGTGTATTCGTTTGTACAACGAAAAGATTTCGGCGTTAAAGTGAATGGAACTGACGTTTCTGACAAAGAGTCGAAACCGTGTCGGAAGCGATGAAACAAGCCGGAAGCGCTTTTTCACTTGTTCGACCTAAAACTGAACAAAGTGAGTTGCTCAAATGTAAAGTATTTTCATTATCCAAATTATTAATAAAAATTGTAATTTGCGCGCAATATACTAATATTAATTCTCGTTTAAATCAGGTGCTACATCGTCTGTAGGAAGTTCGGCAAGTTCACCATTAGGTAACACTATTCTACCTCCCGAAGATTTCGGTCAATCGGCTGCAGTCAGTCCGTTACAAAGGATGGCTTCAATTACAAATGCATTGATATCTCAACCGTCAACTCCACATCACCATTCTCCTTCGCAGAGACCGTTGAAAGCCGTATTGCCACCCATCACTCAACAGCAGTTTGACCAGTTCAATAATTTGAACACTGAAGAAATCGTGAGAAAAGTCAAAGAGCAACTCAGTCAATTCTCAATCAGCCAGAGGTTATTTGGCGAATCTGTGTTGGGTCTTTCTCAAGGAAGCGTATCCGACCTCTTGGCCAGACCAAAACCCTGGCATATGTTAACTCAAAAGGCAGAGAGCCCTTTATAAGAATGAAAATGTTTTGGAGGATGACAAAGCCGTGCATAAGTTAGTTGCTTCGCAGTATAAAATTGCACCGGAGAAACTTATGCGAACTGGAGGATATGGCGGAGCGAGTCGTGCGTATAACACCACTACTGTACTCATTCAAATTCGTTTTGTATCAACTGTTAATTTTAATATTTAATTTTGTTTATAGCGATGAATCAAAATTTAACAAAATCAACACACAATTTCGGCGGTAAAATGACCCTTCTCTCGATCTCTTAAAGTTAAGCGCAGAATACGGATCGTCAAACACCGCATCACCATATACTCACCTCAATGTGTAACACTTCTACAACAATGTCAGAAGACTCTGACATGGCGTCTTCGCTGCAATCGCCCAATAACCATCATATTCAGCTTCAGTCTCCGGTAAGCCATCATCACGCAACATCATCTGCTGCTTCTTCGTTATTGTCCACGAGTAGTCAACTGGCATCTATAATTGTCAATGAAAATAAACTTAAAGCAACTCCAATACCGATCAACGGTATTCCGCAAAATTTAATGTTACAACACGTAGCAGCTGCTTTCCAAAACTCTGGAACACGTCATCCGCCACCTGTTGTACCTTCAGTATATGAGATGGCTGCTTTGACGCAGGATCTCGACACACAGACTATAACTACTAAAATCAAAGAGGCTTTGCTTGCAAATAATATTGGACAAAAAGTAAATAATTTTAAAAGACTGATTAATATTGCATGTTCTCTAATTGACTTTTTATTTTGTTTCTTAAGATTTTGGTGAAGCCGTATTGGGACTCTCTCAAGGATCGGTCAGTGAATTGTTATGAAACCTAAACCATGGCATATGCTGAGCATTAAGGGCCGTGAACCATTCATTCGAATGCAACTTTGGCTTTCTGATCAACACAATGTGGAGAAATTGCAAGCAATTAAAAGTGAACGAGAGAAATGAACAAGAGAAGAAGAGGATCTGGCCAACAAGACAATGGAAGTGACACGTCCTCAAAGCGACACATCTGATTTTTACCATAGCGGCACTAGTAGTCCTCCTTCTGCTGCTAAAAACAACGAGTAAGAACTATATATATATAGATATCATTGTGGCTATCATAATAAATTATTATAGTTTTAAATGTAAACCCGTCGTTAAAACACGATTAAATTTGATTTCAGGTTCTATTTTCCGATGATCAAAAAGAAGCATTGAAATTAGCCTTCGCCCTCGATCAATATCCCAGTGTTGGCACTATTGAGTTTCTTGCGTCCGAGTTAAATTTAGCAACTAGGACAATAACGAACTGGTTCCATAACCATAGAATGAGGATTAAGCAACAATCGCCGATTCTGAATCTCAGCAACAACAACCACAAAACGGTCCTGGATTCGACCCGATTCAGTTCAGAATTCTCTTGAGCCATCGACTTGGTTTCGTGGCCTTCCGATTCCCTTTAATGCTGGAAACCCTTACTTGCAACACGGCGCAGATCTCTTCCTTCATGCCAATGTTGACATCGTCGTCTTCAGCTACGGTGGACGAACAAATGTCTGGATTAGATTTGAGCGTAAAACATGAAGTGGACACTGACTTTGACGATGATGACAGCCGATCGGACGAGTCCGAGACACGAGAAGAAACTCCTGCCGTACCCGTGGTAGGAAGTTCTCGCAGAAAACCAGCTGCTCCGCAATGGGTCAATCCAGATTGGTTGCAATCTGAACAGAAACAACAACAACAACAACAATCCGAAGTAATCATAAACGGAGTTTGCGTAATGCAAGCGGCCGATGGCTGTAACGAAGAAGAAGGTCGGAGACCGTTCGGTAGAACCTTTGGACATGAACAACGAAGACAAGTCCGGCAGATCTACACCTTCAGAAAGTAGTTCCGTGAAACAAGAATCGGATGGTGAACACGAACAAGAAGCAATCAGTGTTAAGGAAGAGAAGTCGTGGAACAACAATTTTAGAGATTAGGCCAACGAAATGTTACCACGACCTGCGTGAGTAACATATTACGACATAGTTAATTTTTTATAACGTTTTGTATACACCGTTTGTAAATATTTATTATACATATATATATATATATATATATATATATATATATATATATATATATATTATATATATATATATATATATATATATAAATATAAAGAATGTGCAATTTTTTAGACTTTAATATGCATCCCAAAAATTGTTTGATTTGTATCACTCAGTGGTCCTATTCTTTTGTGATCGTATAGTTTCTTTATTATAACTAATTGATATTTTGTTTAATGTTAGTGTGAAAACCAACTTGAACTAAAACAATATAAACCTACTAGAAAGACTGTCACATCTTTAATTGCAGCGTCGTCAACAATATGTCTTAGTTCCATAATGCGATAATATTTTTTTCTAGTCTGTCACGGTCTCTAGTCTTGGGAAAGTTTTTCACTTATAAAAAATTTTAAAATTCATTAACATTTTATAAAATATTATAAATGCATATTGAACCGAAAACCACTGGAAACCATTTTGAGACCTGTTAAAATAAGACTTATAGTATTATTCGAGAAGGGTTGGGAAGCGAAACGGATCAACCCGATTTATTTCATTTAACTAATAGGTTATCTAGATAATAAGAGACTAATATCTATAGTAAAAAATTTTTAAAAAAAAAATAAAAAAAATCGGGAAAGCGTATGTTTCGGAGGTGTATTTTATGTACGTCAAATAATTTTGATAACAGTAATACGTATTCTTCGACACGGCATGGCGATCGCGGTCCGTTTAGTTTCTAAACCTTTATTTATTGTAATAATAATTATATTATTATATTAGTGTAAATAATTACCTATTCTACTATAATTTTGTAATTTTAAATATATTTATTTACATAATATCGTGTAGTTTTAACGAAATTGTACACTATTATAGATAAAAGTAGGTTTGAAAACGTTCTATGACCATTAGTGAATCATCATCGTAGACGCAACTGCGCAGGTATTGTGTCACCGGCATTCCGCATGTTATGTGCACTGCATAATTGTAATATGTATAAACGCGCTCTGTTAAGATTTTCTGATCACACGAGTTTTTTTTGGAATGTACTGTGACGACAATATTTTAAAAGTCGGTTGAATAATGATGGCTCAATAACGGACGGAGAACCGTAAACGAGTGTACTAAAATAAGCCTACCTAATTGCACCAAAAATAATATGTATAAAAAAAAAAACAAATTGTTTAGTGTAAATATTCTACATTTTTTTTTTTTTAACTATTCTATTAAGTTTCACTCGCTTATTATTGTTATACTTTAGGCAGTTGATTTTTAATTTGTGGAATCAAATCAAAACTTTTTCAAAAATAATAAATATTGTTATTTTTTTCTTTCTTCGTTCTGATATTTGTTTGTTCGATATTTTTTTATTATTATTATTATTATTATTATTATTTTTTTTTAATTACCTATTCTACTTATAATTAATTTTATAAGTAAAACTATTTGGTGTTGACTACAATATTATATATAAATACTAATAATTGTTAATTTATTTTCATTGGTTTAGTTAAGAAAATTTTCACGTGACATCTCACCGTCTGTCCTTTTTTATGAAAACAATAAATAAATACAATTATTATAATCAATATATCTCGTTAGTATTAATCGATAATTACCTAGTAAAATATATTATTTATTGATATATATATATATATATATATATATATAAACATACATATTTTGTATATAGACACGAATTGCTCTTACGATTTAAGGATTCATATCATCCGATTGTTCTCGTAAATAGTAATGTGTAAAAACGATTTAAAAAAAATTGATTTTATTAAAGATAACAATAAAACAAAATTAATTTAAATCGTTTTTTTATTATTATTATTATAACATAAATAAATATATATAAATACTCGCGAACATGACGTTATGTATATTATATAACAATCATTATACGCGCACGTTTATTTTCCTATATTTGAGCAAGTCAAAATGCCGAGGAATGCATTTAACCGAAGACTACGCTGGCGGTGCAAAAATTCGGATTTTAAAATACTTCTACTTTCTAGTTCTTTGAATAATGTGTAGAATTTTCCTACGAACTTCTTCATCGCAGTAAACATTTTCTGTGTCCCATTTTTTTCTTAATTTCATTATAATATTTTCTTCGTCATCGTCCAACATTAAAACAGTCATCACTCATCTCTGGTTGTTTTTTATTGAACTTTACATCGGCAGGGATCCATCTGCATTCATTTAATCCGTGTCTGTACTACATTGTTAATATTATTTCTGTAAAACTTGAAAAATGTCTTTAAAATGTAGTTGTCATTGTGCGTTCAGTTCGTTCTATCTTCCTTCGTCATTTTCTTTTCCGAAAAAATCTCCATTGTGTTAATTAATTTTTTTCCTTTTTATTATTTTAATATATGAGCTCGCGCAATATTTATAATATTGGTATTTCATCCTCGTTGGACAGTACAGTGTTTACTTTTAATTTTTCGTAAATAAATCTTTTTAATTGTCGTGAAACGTATTTCGTCGTCTGTATTATTCAATGAGTCGTTTTGTAAGGTAAAACTTGTTATCGTCAGTTCATTTAATATTATGTATTTATTTTGTATTATATTTTAATTTACGTACATTGCGTATTTATAAAAATTGTAAGGGTTCCCGCGCGCGTCCGTTTTTCCCGTTCCTTATTTAATATTATAATTTTTACAACGTATATTAATCTCAAATTTTCATTATTATTGTTTTTGCCTAAATTATTATTCTAGTCTTGTTCTAATACAGTTCCCTAATTACAAATTATTACGTCTAAGTTGTTAATTATTATTTATAAAAAGAAATTTCTTTATCTTCTAGTTCGTTGAGTAATGTATAGAATTCTCCTACGAACTTCCTCATCGTGGTAAACATTTTCTGTATCCAATTTTTCTTAATTTCATTATAATATTTTTCTTCTGCCATCGTGCAAAATTATGGAAATCATCGTTGGTTGTTTTTTGATGAATTACATTGCCAGGGATTCATTTGCATTCATATGATCCGTGTTAGTATAACATTGTTAATACTATTCATTTATTTCTGTAAAACTTGAAAAATGTCTTTAAAATATTTCGATTAATAATATTCGAAATTATATTATGCGAAATGCAAGTGCATTCTTTCTGTAGTACACTATCGCGGCACTCCGAAATCGCCTCTTCCACCAGCAGTACATCATTGCCGTGTGTAAATATTTAATCAAGGTAATTCTATCTGGTATAATTATTATAATAATATAATATATGTCTGTACGCGTATACGATTAGTTTTAATCGGGAAATAATAATGTAAGTACCGGTCACTATTATTTTTGTTCCGTACTTGAAGTTTATTTAATATATTTGTCGTCATTGTACGTTCGGTTCGTTCTATCTTCGCCTCGTCGTCTCGCTTTCGTTTTTTGTTTCGCGAAAATCTCCATCGTGTGAATTTTTTTTTCTTTTTTATTATCAATATATATATATATATATATATATTATATATATTCGTGCAATATTTATAATATTGATATTTCGTCATCTACTTTTATAATTTGTATAAATAATTACAGTTCTATATCTTATAGTTTCATATTGGCACTATTATTTTCAAATTAACTGCATTACTTCTATACAATGAAAATACTGATTTATAGTTATTTGAAAAAACTAAAATTGCCAGATAATATTCTTAAAATAACTCGTTTTGTTTCAATTCAACTGCAGAATCTGTATAACTCGATAAATAATGTAAATAAACAATGTTCTTTGTTTTAGGTTTTGGGTCATACTACGGCGGTCGGCGCGGCGGGATACCATAGTCTTAT
>JAIVES010000190.1:0-19428 GCA_032441835.1 Slavum lentiscoides
AAATGGGCCGGTTAAATATTTTGCCTCCCCCTTTCGAAAACTGAAATGACGCCACTGCCTGGGTGGCATATTAATATTTTATATTATAGTAACTAAGGCTCAAATTCAAATGCTTTACAAATATCGAAAAGTGCCCTTTCAATAAATGCATTTATGACATAAGGACTACAAAAATATGCAAAAAAAATGCCCTTAGAAAATGATTTTGTAAAAAGTATTTAATTTAACATTAAATATTTCGTTTTTTTTTTTCAAAAACAAAACGGATAGATACTAAAATTTTGCAAGAAAAATGTGTTTGACGTGTAATTTTATTAAAATTCGATGAGTATAAAAAAAATTAGTGAGAATAATGATAAAAAAATTAAAATGTATTATTAATTTGTGCATTAAAATTTAAATAGCCGTGTAGTTCTCGGATTAGAATAAGACCACGGATGGTTTTACCTGTCGTAAAAAGCGACTAAAGGAACACCGACCACTCCCGGTTAAAAGAGCAACCTCTAATAAGTACTAACGGCCTTCGGGGCGGATGAGTGGGTAGAAGAGAGCAATATCTTGTCCTGGAGATAGGAAACTGCCTCCAAAGGCGGATGAACCAGCACACCTGGAGAACGGCATGAGGATGCAGAAGACCAAAGAGAAACCATTGCATTAAATATCCAACTGGATATCTCTAGTAAAAAGCAATTCATGATGGACCCTTCGAAGGCAAAATATTCCGGAAGTAAAATAGTCCCCCATTCGGATTTCCGATTTAGGTTTTCAATTGAAAACCTAAAAATAGAAATGAGAAGAATGAAGCTAGATATTTTGGGAATATCCGAGATGAGATGGAGAGGAACAGGTGACTTTTGGAGTGATGAATACAGAGTAATATATTCAGGAACAGAAGAAGATGAGCGCACTGGACAGAAAGGAGTAAGCATAATACTTGAAAAATCATTGGGATTAAAAGTCACAGGATATGTACAACACAGCGACAGAATCATTCTTGTTAAGATACGAGTAAACACCAAACCAAACAATACTGTAATATTCCAAATTTACATGCCAACAACAAATCCTGATGATGATGAGATCGAAAAAATATATGAAGACCTTAACAAATTAATAGTTCAGACGAAGGCTGAAGATAATGTGACCGTGATAGGAGATGTTAATGCGACAGTGGGAGAAGGAAAAAAGGAGCTATCGTGGGACAGTTTGAACTTGGTACAAAAAATGATAGAGGCAGAAGGTTGATAGAATTTTGCACAAGAAATGAACTCATTTTAACAAATACACACTTCCAACACCACAAAAGACAGCAATATACATGGAAAGCTTCAGGAGATATAAGAAGGACACAAATAGACTACATAATGGTAAAAAATAGATTTAAGAATCAAGTCAAGAGCAGCAAAATCTACCCAGGAGCAGACATTGGAAGTGACCATAACCTAGTAATGATAAGGTGTGAATGGAAATTCAAAAAACTTGAAAAGAAGAATGCTAACAAGATTAATTTGTCTAAACTTAAAATGCCAAACATAAAAGCAGATTTTGAAAATAATACAAACAAGTTGATGGAAGAAGACAAAGAAATCGGAAATAAACTTATAGAAGAACAATGGGTAAACTTAAAGAAAATAATATGAAAATAAATGTAATTTATTTTTTGGGCCAAAGGGGCCGTAATTCATAAAACGTTAAACTGACACGCATTATTTTTTGATAGTGTCCGGGCGCGCGTAATAGCGTTTTACGCTCCCGGCCCAAACAATGTACTCTTTAAAATCATATCGAGCATGTACAAAACTGGCCAAATACCAAGTGACTTTACAAAATGTCTCATAATTCCAATTCCGAAAAAAGCCAGAGCCCAAACATGTGATCAATATCGAACTCTAAGCCTAATATCATATATGCATCTAAAGTGCTCACCCGTATTATCATGAAAAGAATAGAAACAAAAATCGATGGAATTATAACAGACGACAAATTTGGCTTTAGAAGAGGTATGGGAACTCGAGAAGCCATTCTATCATTAAGACAAGTAATAGACAAGACGAACAAGAAAGGAAAAACTATTTTTATATCATTTGTAGATCTCGAAAAAGCATTTGACAATGTGAATTGGAACATAATGCTCGACACCTTAAAGATGACTGGAATAAATTATAGAGACAGAGGTATAATCCACAGTTTGTATAAGAATGAGATAGGAGTAATTAAACGTAGAGTAAGTGAAGAAGAGGCCAAAATTATAAAAGGTGTCCGTCAGGGATGCTCACTGTCACCATTCCTATTTAATTTGTATGTATAAGAGGCCATTAATAAGATTAGAGAGAAGAGTAAAGTTGGAATAAAAATACACGGAGAGAAAATAGACATGCTTAGATTCTCAGATGATATAGCTATACTAACAGAAAATGAAAAGGATCTACAAAACATACTAAATATAATGAATGACGCCATGAGAGACGAGTTTAACAGATAGAAAGCAAAGTTTCACTGAAGAAAAACTTGGATATCATTTAACTATAATTTTAAAAATAAAAAATAAAAACATATTTTGAGTTACATATATTATTTAATTTTTAAACAAAAATATTTCAAAGTATTTATTTATCGTAAGTGTGATCTGTAATAGTTATATTGTTTTAGCATCTAAAACATTTTTAAATTTTTAAATATAATTTTTTTATTGCATATATGTTGCATATTTTAACGATTTTATTACATATTTTGATACTTTTTAGTGCATAAAATTCGTACTCTATACATTAGTAGTTATACTAGGGTGACCATATTTATAAAAAAAAAGCGGAACGCATCTTTTTAATAACTTTTTTTTATTTTAGTGATTCAAATTAAATTATTTTAATGAACCACTAAGGCTAAAATTAACTAAAAATGTAAACAAATAATTCTTTTAACATTTTACTTTTATTGGAATAAATAACTGATTATTAAAATAAAATAAATTACATTTTACAATAGGTAAAAAAGAAATAAAATATAAATATAATTTTAATTGTATTAATTTGATGGTGATATTTGATCTATTTTTTCTGTTTTTGTATACTTTTGGGCTGAACACATTGAATTGAAATTGAATTTAAAATTGTATAATATTGCATTTTGATCACCCCAAAAAAATGGCATTATTACAGAACCAACTCGGAAAAACGGGACAAAAAGCGTCACGCTTAAAGTTTGTTGGGACAACAGGACGCAATGCTCAAAAACGGGACGTAAAGTCACCGTATGTTATACCCATGTTTGCGTTACCCACATATTATTTTTTGAAGATTATGTTTTTTTATAATTATAGCATAGTCATATAGTAATATTAAAAATTAATATCGGTTTAACCAATAATCTTACTTATACAACCTAAAAACAAAGGTTAAATATACATCATCAGACACTAATAGGTATTAAAATTGTATATAAATATATATATATATAAGGATTATATATTTTCATTCTCTATGGTTGTTTATATCAAAAAATATATATAGGTATTTAATTTAATTATCGTATATTACAAAATATTTTATTTACATAAAATAAAAATGATAATAATAACTATTAGAATAAAATTCTCCAATATGTTAACACAAAAATGATTTTTTTAGTAATATTTGGATCGATATTATTGAAAGGAGTAATTCATATATGTATAAGAATTTAAAAATATTTTTGGGGTATAATAGTTTAATAAGTAGAGATAAAAAATATTTTTTTAAATTGCGTTGTATCATAAGATCTAATCGATCTTGACGTCGTTCGGGCACAGATTAGATGAATACAAATGTATCACTCGGCCCGAGAACAAAAGAATTGAGCAACTACGCTCTTTTGATTGGTCCCCCACACCAATGTAAGCGCATACGATGATATAAATTATTGTACTGATATTATAAAATATTATTGTACAACTTCTTTATTATCTCAACTAATATTATCATAATAATGGTTATCACATGCCGGTAAAAATTCAACGCAGATCAAGCACCGATTGTTTTTCAATTGTGTGTATGAAACGAGTATATTTGACACGAGACATTATATGACACGATCGCCAAACCAGAATTCACTATGTAAACACTAATCAATACAAATAGATTACCTCACGGGAGTAATGTTTAAATTTTAGGTAAATACGTTGTGCTATCATGTGGTTACACTGATTTGAGGGAGGGGGGGATTTCGAGTGACGTCCTTTTTTTGTTTATATCGCAAGTGATCCATCTGTATTCATTTAATCTGTGGTTCGGGCGTTTTAAAAGCTCTCATGTTTGCCTTATTCTGTCTTTCGCAATAAACACTTAGCTTCATGGTTTTCATAAGCTAGACTTTGCAAACGATTCAGTGCCTTCTTCTCCAAACGTCGTTTTCGTTGTGTTGCTGTTTCAGTCGGTTTATAGGTTTGTTGGTTTTGTCGTCTTCATTTTCGGTTTTACGTGTGTCGGACAAAGAACGGTCCTTCCCAGAGGTCCGTGTAGAGAGGTAAGGTAATTACACCAATAGGAGAAGGCTTTATCCACTTGACCACGAGGAAATATTTTCTATTTAGATGTAGCTACCGGCTGGCTAGTCGACGTCTACGTCATTATTGGAAGTACCTATTTATTTTTGTAATTTTTCTATATTTATGTTACTTAAATTTGTATTATTTGTTTAGCTAGAAGAGCTATACTTTATAGTTTCCATGTTATTACTGTTATTTTTGTTTGTGATTTTTTTTTTTTTTATTAAGCCAAGGGGCTATATTGATATTCAATATGATATTTCCATATTGGATTAAAAGTGGCGGAATTTAAGTAATCATGCATTGTCACGAGAACCAAACGTATGTGCCAAATTTCAGTCCGATAGCTTCAGTAGAAGTAGGTGAAATATTGATTGCAAAATTCTAGGAAATACAAGTTAAATAAAAGCTTTTAATAACAAAAGCGTTCATATTAAATGAAATCTGTTGGAAAGCTCAAAAACATTTTTATACTCGTATTAAAAAAAAACTATTTAATTCAAAATTATTCAACATCATTTCATACATTTCACTTCTGTAAATGAATAGTTACTAAATTATTTTGTTTTTGAATATAGTGATTTACATTATTGTATGAGAAAATATGTGTATTTATTTGTTAAATATAGACTACTATTTTTTTATCACTTATAGAGAGAATAACAGATCAATTAATAATGCTGAATAGACAAAACATACAATTAGAATTTAAGTATAGGATAATAATTATTAAATTATTCACTATATTTCTATAATGTAATGTAGTCTAAAACACACTAAACGTATAAATCGTACTCACGTTCGACATCAGGAATTTGGACAGTAACATTTACAACACTCATTACAAGTATTAAAACATGAAGACTTTTAGTTGAACCCATGTTCATCGTATATTTGTTATACGTGGTCAAAATGATACTTTATTACAGTCCACGGCAGCCTATTGCTGAGATTATACGAATATCGAGAAATAATTTTGTATGTTTAGTGGGTACTAACTAATATTTATTTAGATAAATAAACATCGAGAACATATAGGTAAAGCAGCTGAAACGCATATGTACAGTAGCTTACGATTTAAATACAAAAAATAATACCATTGATTATAATATAATAGATTAGCAATACGTGGAAAAAACTGGCCACACATTTCGGACTGGCGGCCATTAAAGAGCACTGCAGTCGACGACTGTCATCGGTAGAGTGACACCTATCCGGCTCACCATTACATGGTTGGGCATAATTCCCCCCCCCCTAAACTTAAAATGAATCAAAAGTAATATATCAAGAATTCAAATTACAATACACTGCAGCCTATGGCTGAAATTATACGAATATCGAGAAATAATTTTCTACGAGTAATACTAACTACTATTTATTTAGATAAATAAATATCGAGAACATATGAAACAACTGAAACGCATACAAAAATGCGTTATATATTTCGTGTTTATTCCGACAACATATATAGGTAAAACGAAATAAAATTATAAAACATAAATTAATTCACATATAAAATAAATCCGTATCCCTTTATAGTAATTTTAACGGAATCTATCGGAGAAATAAATAATAATAATAATAATAATAATAATAATATATATATATATATAAGCTGTTGGCTACAGGGGCTAGACAATATTAGCCAGCTTACCTGTATTTAGTGGACTGTATATAAGTTTAATATGTGTTCATGTGTGTACTAAGATATGCATTTAAACTAATATTTTATTATTATTATTATTAGGATTCCAATGACACGTATAGATGTCACCTTCCCCTAATCCTGCACATTTATAATATAATTATTGCTACTTGTGAAATAAACAAACATGATACTGTAACTCTGACGTAATTTGTTAAATTCACAAACGACGCGATGACATTAAAAAAAGAAATCGCTGTATCAAGTCATTGAAATACCAGTAATTATTGTACAAAAAAAAAATTATTTTATACTTGTACATTTATAAGATAATTTAATTTCAACAATAATTTACCTTAATATTACGCTTATGTAAATATGCTTTGAATTTTTTTTCTTAACTTCTGGTTTGCAAAATCGTTACTTATTTTTCAAGATTTAATTATTTAGTTCAGGAACTTTCAATGTTTAATATGCCTTTAAGATTTGATAAGCGTTCTTGAGAAGTTGAATTTGTAACATAGTTTTTTACAAGTTTTTATTTTGAAGTAACCTTTCTGCTGAAATAATATACGAGTAATTACTGAGACTATTAATCATTAAAAAATACACATTTCAAATAAACTAAGTATCAGTGTTATTTTATTTACCTATTAGAATAAAATTCAATATAGCCCCTAGAAAATAGTAAGCTGTTCCAATTTTTTAGAAAAGAGGAGACGTAAAAACACTTCTCCAACCCCTAGAAAGTTTTATCGATACAGCGGGTATAAGAATGTCAAACAAATTCTGAAAACTATCAAACAAATTACAAACTAAAAATGTGCACTGCCAGGATCCCAAAATTTGAAAGATGGGAGGCTGACGAAATGCACGTGAAAAACTTATATTTAAGTTGTAGTAACACAAATATAACCAATCGTATATAATCTATGCTCATACTTTGGTAGTATTCTGAATACAGTATTTAAATTACACTGAAAAAAAAACCTTGGTAATATTGAAAAAAAACTATGTTGATTTGACAATAATCTGATTACTATACAGCCAATAAGATTATTGTCAAATCAACATATAATTAATTGTCAAAACAAAAATACTGGTTCAAAGATACATTTGTAGCCGTGACACCCGGAGGGGGGGCAGGGGATGCGGTTGCACTCCTTGAGATATTTCCTGCAACGATACATAAAAAAAGATTAGCTATTTAGGGGGTGTGGGGCAAAGCCCCCACGGCTTATACTGCCTCCAATAATATTTTTGCACCTACTGGCATATTCTTCTGCGGGCGTCCCTGAATTGTAGAATTACCAATTCCGTTGTTAATATGATAATTTTAATTCTCAATCCGTATTATTGTGTTAACAAGTATATTGTTAATACTTGTAAGTAAATTGTCAATTATACAATTATTATTGTAATATTGATCATTTAACTGTAAATTGAATAATATTAATTTTCAATCTTTCTTATCGTATTAATAAGTATATTGTTAATATTTCCAAGTTATTTGTCAATGATACAATTTTTATTGTAATATTGATCATTTTTTAGAGATTTTATAAAGAGGTGGGGGAGTATATAAATGATTTGTGCCTTATTTAAACACAATAATGTAATGCTAAAAATAATCCTATTGTATCAAATTAAAAATATAATTCATTCACACTTCCCCTTTGCATATATAAAAACCAACTTCTAATTGCACATAACTGCAAAATATTGTTTATTCATAAAAATAAATGTGGTATACTGGTATAAATTCTTTAGTGATAGTTAAAGTTGTGATTATATTTAATGAAAAAGTTGATTTTATTGAGTGCATATCAACTGACTAATGTGACTAGTTATTTAAGAAATCTGGCAAATTTGTATTGTGCTATAAAGATTTTTTTATGTTTTATTAATTTTAATAGAAACTAATTTTAAAATAAATTTAGCCAAATCAAAATAATTATCGTTATAATAATAATTAAAATTACTAATATTATAAATATTTTATTTGGTTCTCACTATTTATTATATATATAGATATAGAGGTATGATAATAAAAACATAATTTTACATTATTAGATTTTAGTTTATTAGAATCATTGATATTAATTGTAATTATTTAATTCAGATAATATTTGTGATAGGGTTTATCATATTTTAAATTAAAGTTGAAAAAATATTTTTGAATAAATTGCCAAACAATAATAGATTCTGGTGGATATTCCAGATTAAATAAATGAAATATTTTAAAGCACACTTCTATACCTCTTAGTATAGAGTGTACTTTGTACATAATAGTATCAAAATACACAATTATTTCTTTTTGTCGCAAAATAGATCCAACAACTAAAATAAATGGTTGAATAGGATAACCATGACTCCGCAGTTTTACAATATGGGCTTGCATCACTTCAACTGATTCTCCAAAAACCATGAGACTGTCCTGTGAATCTTTGATGGAGTACTTAATGTTTTTCTTCCCATGCTCATCTTTTGTTATTTTCCTTGACGTTGGGGCAGACATGGCATGAAGTAGGTGCATCAATGCAGCATTTTTTATATCTGTTAAAACATTCGACTTCTTAATGCGTAATATGTTAAAAACAATTTTTTTTTCAAAATGATTCTTTTTTTTAATACTTTTTTAAAAGAAAAATTACCTAATAATTAAAAAATAATAATTGAGAACAACAATATGAAGAGTTAAAAGTACATTATTAAATAATTAATATAATATAATAATTAAATAAATTTAACTGTTTTTTAAAATTATCATCTTGTTCAAAATATTTTTTAAATTGGAATTTTAAAGGCAAGAGAGCTCCTGTAGTATTTTTTTCATTATATACAGTTTCTCCTATATGTTGAATAGGGCAAATTTCATTATTTATGGTAAATTGATCAATTTTAGACAAAAATTCATTTTTAATAAGCCAATTCGTAAGACGGTATTCTGTGTGACAGTACTGAAAAGTATTTTCTATTATTGAAGCAACTTTATTAAATTTAGAAAGTAAAATAGGTTCTTCGATTTTATCCTCTACTACTTGTTTTAACATAGATACAACTGGCTTAATAATTTTTTCTATAATACCATTCTGAATATTTATGATGTCTACCCTAGTAAAATTGTTATTATTATGTAAATTAAGTATAAATTCTACTGCTGACTTGTACACAGATTCACTAACTAATTCAAAATTGATTGGAATTTTAATTATAGTATTTTGATTTATTACATTATTGTTATTATTATTTTCAGTACCTACCGATATTAGTGAAGAATTGGAACATGATTCATGAGGTATTTCAGTATTTGAGAGTTTAACAATAAGGAATTTGGGAAATGCTTATTATGAATATGTCTTTTAAATGAAGCTAAGGACAAAAATGATTGTTTACAAGTCCCTTCAGAATACGAATAAGTGCTATTTGGTTTTAATAGATGAACAATTTTGAAATGATACACTAATGCTTTCCAATTTTCAGTACTAAATTTACATAAATAACAAATCATATTTTTAAACTAACCTTAGTAATAAAATCGGTACTTACCTAAAAGTCAGTCTAGCGAGATGCTACCAAACTAGGATGGTACCTAAATAATAATTGAATGCCTATAAATAATTAAACACCTTTAGTATAATAATATATTATAATAAACTATTTAATATTTATTAAAATTGTCAATATACCTACCTAATTAAAATTAATTTTATTAGATTATAAATTGCATTCAAAATCTAAAATTATTAAAGTGAAAAATAATATTTAGATAAACAAATATAATATGGTACGCTTTCCTTTATATGATCATATGAATAACATAGAAACAGTCAGATACTTAGACTGAGCACATCGCAATCGCGCCACGATCAATCACGTTCGTGATCACTAAAAAAAAAAAAACGTAAGTACAAAATAATTAAACTGAATTGAAAATGATTGCATTAAACAATGAACAAATTATTACTTACCTTGATTTGAATACTATAGGTATGAAAAAAATTAACAATTAAGACCAAACAAAAATATATAAAAATTAAAATGCATGTAATTCAAGAGTTCGGAGTAAAGTTAAGTTCGGAGTAACGAAAAACCACGCGATGCATAGAAATGGCGGTTATATTTCCCGATTCGTTGTTTAATAACGATGATAAAATGTACAGGCTTTCAGTTAATAATATTGAATAATGAATTGATGATATTATTGGTGCCATGATAATAATATTATCATATATCTATTATACGCTATAAACACGGAGTGCTATAAATATAAATCGCTGTATCTAGATACCCAGGCGCTTGTGCAGATAATATGTACACGGGTCTCGTGTATATATTATATCAGCGGTTCCCAACCTTTTTAGTTTCGCGGACCACTAATTTTGTAAAAAAATATTTGAGGCCCACCCATAGCATACCTATATACGTTTTCATAAAATTATAATATATAACATAACATATGTCATATATTATATACATATATATATATATATATATACAAGTATATATATATACATGTATATATAGTTATTAGGAATAAAAAATTTTAAAAAATTTTTAAAAAAAACAATTGTTTATTAAAAAAAACTTAATTCAACTTTATCACAAGATAAACAATTTAATGTGATTTTTGACATTGCTTGTTCTTCACGAGAAAGTCAATATCTGGATTAAAACTTGTTAGTTTTAGTCTTAAATCACTCTCAACATTCAGTTTATTTCTATATTTATTTTTTAAATAAATTAAAGTAGAAAAAGCACGTTCACATAGATAAGTTGTCGAAAAGCCCATCAAGTTTCTCAGTGCAATTTTAGCGATTGCTGGATAGTCTTTCCGAACATTTAACCAGAATATAAGATATAATATAAGATAAAACTACATTCAAACGTTCGATATCGTATCGTTAATTGTACACTTATTGTACGCTATAGTTGAAATTGATTAAATATTATTATGATCAGAAATATAACAAAAAATATATAATAATATTATTTTAAATATATACAATGTTTAATAATATACCTATGGATCGCGGCCCAGTACCATGCTGCTCGCGGCCCATGGGTTGGGAACCGCTGTATTATATGATTACTAAACCTAAATAATCGTAATTTTATCAATAGTATTTATGATGTTGTCTTGATAATATATTATCAATTATTTTATTTTTGCATTAATATTATTGATAATATATATATTTATATTAATAAACTAATTGTTAATAACAAATATATAGCATGAACAACAAAATATTATCATGATGACAATTTATAATATTGTTGATGTTTAATAAGAATATTATCATCAATACACAGAGTTTTTTTTTCAGTGTACTGTACTCACAACACATTTTAAGTACTCTGAATACTTTTTTTGAAAATATTTAATACAGTATTTTAAACACTTTTTAAAGTAATCTAAATATAGTATTCCGAACACTTTTTAAAGCTCAATCATATTTTAATTAGTACTTGCATAAAAACAATAGCTTATCGCTTATTACTTAAATCTAAAAAGTAGATTATTTCAGAAAAAAATATGAGTAGCATCTAGCAGCAGTACATATTTAAAATATCAATTATTATGCTATATTTGATGTTTGAATCCAGCCTTATTCAAAGAATCAATAATGTTTGATTACAACTATGTTATTATAATTGTGTTATATTTCATCATAGGCGGAAATAGGGGGGGGGTTAGGGGGGCTAAGCCCCCAAATATCTTATAATTTATATGTATTTTGGATATTTGACTGATTATGACTGATGTTGAAAATGTTAGCCCCCCCAGAAAATTTAATAGATTTCCGCCTATGTATTTCATAACTAATTGGTATTACTCAGTTACTTTTTAGTTATTGTGTTAATTTATAAACATAGAATTAAAAAGCAAAAAAAATTTAACCCCCCCATCCAATACATATTGATAACTGTTTATATTCGATTACTCTAATGGGTTGTTCAGGTCTCATCCATGCAAAAACGAAAGATTTGAATATGGTTCCCTTCGCAAAAAGGACGAGTAATCATTTAAGTTTCAAATGTTTAAATACATCTATATATTTATATGCAAGGTCATATTATGAAATATTTCGCGATCCCAGGGTACTGATAAAACATTTTTTATCGATTTTAAGTTTAACGTCAAATTTCATAGAAGAAATTGGCCAGTTCCATTAATTGCGGTACGTCTATGCCGGATTAAAGTTATTTAAAAATTCCTTGGCGTATTAATAATTATTAATGAATACCAAAATACCTAATTTCATATTTTTTTCGACAATTTTTCGTTGGCAAATTTATCGATTATACCGTTTTTTCTCATTTCTTTAAACAGTTTCATTTCTATTGACCAGTTGCCGCACCGGGGCAAATTAAATTGTGCTGGCTTTATTAAAAAATAAAATTACAAAATTATGTTCACTAGACTTTTTCCGTATGAGAACGAAATATTTAAATATAAAACGTACTTGTTATTATAAAATTATTATCGGTTATTTTTCCTGTAGATATATAATGAAGTGATTTTTATTATCATTATCATTATCATTACCGATGGTAAATGACTTGTTTATTTATTCCACCATTGAAGTTAAAGACCTATAGCTTCATCTTGCCAAGAAACTGATCCTGCTTCCGAGACAAAATAGTCAGCAAATGTTGCCCTAGTTGAGTTTGCAGAACTGCCTCCTCTTGTTGATTGTGCGTTTGATATATTAGGAAAATAATTTATTTCTGGTTCTGTTCGGTTACTTTCAAAGTGAAAACTATCTTTTTGTTTAACAAAATTATGTAATACTGTGCATGCTTTTACTATCCAAATAGCTGTTTCTACATTTACGTCCAAAGGCCGATGAAATATTCTCCATTTGTTTGATAAGATACCAAAAGAGCATTCTACATATTTTCTAGCTGTAGTCCATCGATAATTAAAAATTCGTTTGTTCTTGTCTAAATGCGTCCCTCCATAAGGCCGTAATAAATTGTCATTTAATCCAAAACCTTCGTCTCCAATAATCACGAAAGGAACATTTGTGTTTGAATATTCACTTAAAGGCCTCGGTATCGGTAAGTGCAATGCATTTTCTGTTAACATTTTCCAAAATGTCGTTGCTTTAAATATTGAAGAATCGCAGTCTTTTCCATATGACCCGACACTCACATACATAAACCGGTATTCCGAATCTACAACAGCTAATAATATAATTGAAAAATAGTCCATATAGTTAAAGTATATTGATCCACTATTTGAAGGCTTTTTTATTCTTATATGTTTTCCATCAACTGCACCAATGCAGTGTGGAAAATTAGCCCTCGATTGAAAACCATTCGATATTTGTTCCCATGCCTCAGTTGTAGTTAATTGTAGGTAAGTAGGTAATTGCATAAATTCGTTATGTAGATTGTTCCATATACTTGTGGTTACTTCCCTGATAATATAGCTGATTGTTGAAATACCGATTTGGTAAGAATAATGAAGATCTTTAAATGAACACCCAGATGCTAAATATTTAAAAGAAAAAAAATTTCTTTAAAAATATAACTGTACCTAATTGAAATAATTTAAACCAGGTAAAATTGTTTTGAAAAAATGGACCCAAACAAAAGATTCTTGGATGAAATCTATCAAAAAACAAAAAGACGAAAAAAGATCTGGTTCTTCTGCCAAGCTATCAAGACTTTATTTGTATCACGAGCATAAGAATATCTTGAAAAAAATATCGGACTCAACAACGGTCCATAAAAGCACTGACGATAACACAAATGACGATAACAGAAGAGGACACCAAATTAATGAGACTGAAAAAAATCGTTCAGTTTATAAATCACCAGCTAATCAATCACGTGCTTTTGGTACACAAAGGAAGTGCAAGTTAGAATCGACGCATGAATTGGATGCCAAAATGTTAACATTTATTGACCACCAAATTCATACTCCAAGAAGCAAAGAGAGCCACGATTTCCCATATAGCACGATATATTCCAAAGATATTCTTCAAAAATACTAAATATAGGTACTATAGATATCCAAACACTACAAAGAAAATGTTTAAAATACCTATACAAAAGTGGATATCATTTATCGGATATGAATAAAATAAACCATAAATATGACACACAATATATCCAAAAGTATATGCACATAAGTATATGTAAATAATATGCAATATTATATTTGTATAGAATATTCGCAATATAATGTACAATGTACATTACTAATAGAATATATCCCTAACATAATATACAATGCATATTACGAAAGGAATTTATATAGTAGCTATAACGAGTAACCATCGTAATTCATAACATATTAAGGGGATTGAAAGCGGGTATTTTCTCTCTTTGTCTTTTACACACATGAAACATAGCAAAATAGACGTTTCGTACTTCCAACGTACCGATCGATCTATTGGTGCGATAAGAAATTTGAAAACAGATTTGAATTCCTCGTGAATTTTACCACAAAACGACTTTCCCACTTTTTTCATTTTTTTTTTCATAAACCCTTAAAAAAATTAACCGAACAAATTAAAAAAAAAATTGTTAATAATTCATTTTTGAAGGTCTTAAAAAAAAGAAATAAAAAAAGTGGGAAAGTCGTTTTGTAGTAAAATTTAAGAGGAATTTAAATCTGTTTTCAAATATCTTATCGCACCAATAGATCGACCGGTGCGTTGGAAGTACGAAACGTCAATTTTGCTATGTTTCATGTGTGTAAGACAAAGAGAGAAAATACCCGTTTTCAATCCCCTTATTAGATATAAATATAACAACCAGCAAATATCAATACGTGCGCGGCCGCGCAATACACACTTCCCGGAATTAAATTTGTCAGTGCACTAAGATTGAAAATCTAATAATAATATACATTATATTATATAATATCGACAGTCAAATCGATTTGTATTTGATGTTGGCCACACTGGATATGTACGAGTAGTACCTTAGTACTCTGTCATCGTTCACGTCTTCCCTGCCGCCTTTGAACCGCCTAACCCACTCGTAAACAGATGTTTTCTTCATCGTATCATCTTTATACACTCGTGATAACATCGCCGAAATTTCAGAAACATTTTTTTCGGACTTCACGAGAAATTTAATAATAATTCTTTGCTCTATTAATAATTGCTGAGACATTTTTCGACGCACGACACAAACACTACATCACAAAAAATACTCCTGTTCTCTATAAACTGAACCAATCGTAACAAAAATTATAAAAACAATAGTCTACAAGGTACGAATTAATATGTCGGTGTTTTAAACCGGCCAGTGTTACCAGTTTTCGAACAAAAAAATCTTTCCGGGTAATTAATTGTCACACGTCGTAGTACCTTCAGTTTATTATGGTAGTTGAACTTCGTACCTTGCAGCGCGTTTTTGTGTCGTGAAACGTAGGATACTATGATATAATATAATATGAAACATGCAATATGGTGGTGTGTTGCGACGTTTTGTTTGTGTGTTTTCTTTTTGCATTTTTCGTATGTAATTTATTAATTTTTATTTATTTATTTCTGCTCCGTTATTCTAAACCGAAGTAAGTACCCATTTGAATTTATACTGTACATAGAAAAAATATGCATAATATTCAGTATATAATAATATTACAAAATAATAGTTGTTGCAAATTAAAATGTACTTAACACAATTATCGAAATTATAAGTTTTGGTTATGAGTATCATATCTAATTTTATGAAACCCCAGAATCTTCAAATACAGTTGGAATAAATGTTGTATCTGATTTGAGCCAGAGAAATGAATTCTGGCTCATTATAGATATTATAACTAAATTAGTTAGATTACCGTATAATGAAAGATTTGTAGTGTATCCATTGCTACATATTTAACATTATAAATTATAAATAAAATAATGTTGTAAATAGTGTGTGTGTATTCTTTTTATTGTTTAGATTTAATGCTATTTATATATATCAGAACATAGTACGAATATGGATTGTCCTGGATGGTATATTGTCAAATTTTTAGAAGAAAACTCCGTTGAAACTGTTCAATGTAATTAGTTTCAAGACTTCAGCCATTGCTTTTGGCCTCCTTTCAATAAAACGAAAACTGTAGAAGCCATTAAATATAGAGAAAATCCATCCAAATCTTGGAAGATTTATGAATTACAAATTTTATCAACGAAAAAAATTACGGATTATATCGTAGCAATGAATAAAGCTAATCGAGCACAGTACAAGTCCGAAATTTCGTCAGAAAGTGAAAACAATTTAAAATATAAAAGTTTGTTACCTCATAAACGTAAAAGTAAACAAAATCCAAGGTTTAATGATGATAGTTCCAACGACAGTTCAGAAGATTATGCAGAGAAAATAATTAAAATCGCACCATTTCCATCTCTTACTAAAATTGGTAATATACCTAAAATTTTTTAAAAAAAAATAATGTATTTTCAACTTGGTATTTTTATGATTTCAGATAATATTCTGAATAATATTGATAATGTAAAAGAAACAGACATATATTTAATTAACGAACCAGCAGTAAATAATTTACATAATTCAGCAGATTTAAATATTCCAAGTAATTTCTCTAACGCTGATGTTTTGGATGTTGATTTTCATATGAATACTACGATTGATACTATTGATGGATTAAAAAATATATTGATACAAGTAATTTAAGAATTGTATTATCCTATACATAATTCAAATGTTTTATTTAATTTTTGTCATAATTATAATAATTTTCAGTTACCAATTAATATTATAATATAATAATATATGTATAATATGTACATATGCTTAGTGTATATGTGCCTTATTAGTGTATTATATACTTGACTATTAATTTATTTTAAAATAATAATTAGGTATTAATTGTATTATATAATATTTAATTTTACAGAATTTGAAACGTTATATAATAATCAAGAAAAGATGCAAAAATGTAAGCATGATTATTTATTTATTTATTTTAATCAAATTTATATGATCGATAAATAATATGAAATTAACATAGGTGTTCTTTTTCACAAAAATGATTAAATATAGGTATTCGTTTTTTGCAAACACACTGAGATTTTAAAATTGTAAATAATAAAGCACTTAAAATAAAGAATAAAAATATGGTAATATGACTAATATGAGTAATTACACTATATTTTTTCTTCTCATTTTCTTTATTATGTTTTATACAGAGTTCCATTTATTTACATTTTACACAAACAAATAACTAAATATCTAAATATTCTTTTGAACAGCAAATTCAAGATTATATATTTTATTAGTTATATTAAAATATTAATATGTAGATTAAATTCATAGATAAATTACATTTTTTGATGTTGTTTGATAGAAATAATCATAAACTAATATTAGCCAAACAAAATGTATTTTTAAGATTTTTGACTTGGATTCTAACTCTTGTCTTATCTTTATATACCTAACATAAACTATATATATTTTTAGTGATTGAAAAATGGCAATCAGACATGTCACGATTAATTGTAACTATTAGTACTCACCAAAAAGAACAATTACAGTATTTACAAAACATACAAGAATGCTGTGTTAGCAATGCTATACCAATTAATATTCAAAATCACGAAACAAATAAAGATGAACTGGATATTATTTATAATAAATTTCCTATTATTTCTATTGATGAATTTAACCAATTAGACGATGAAGTTAAACAATTAAAATTATCTAAAATTGATGTATACAATAATTTGGTGAGTTTTATATTTGTCTTCATATTAAAAAGATAATTTGTTTTTCTCCAAAGTATTGAATTTTCCCTAGCATATGTAATTAACTTACAAAATTGTTGTTTTTATTTATATATTTCTACTATGGTGTAAATATAATATTTAATTCATAAGATAATTATAATTAGAAATTATAATATTGCCGTAACTTTTAATATAAAATATTAAATATTACGTTCCACTCATATAACATGTTGTAATCAAAATATATTTTTTTAGGTTAAAACTATGTCCCATATTGGAGGTTCATCAATGGGCGAATTAATAAGTCGAATTTTTAAGAAAATTATAAATGATAATGTGGCAGAAACTTTTAGTTGGTTTGGACGACAAAAAAAAAATAGTTTTGCTACTACCGCAATGGCTGATATTATAAAAAGTAATTTTAACTTTTAATAATATAATTTGTAAATATTCCTACATATTATTATTAATTATTTATTATAAATTCATGATTTATATAATATAAATCAAAAAAATAATATGTTCAAAAGCAATATTTTAAATAGTTTACATTTTTAGCAAATAGAGATTTCACTATTTTTCATGTTATTTTCCATATTTTAAGCAACAATGTCAGTTAAAAAGAACAAAATATTGAAGTTTTTTGTTTATTTATAAATAAATATTAATTTTAATTTCAGGCGCTGTTAAAATGAAATACAAAGAAATGTCTGATAAAGAAATTGAAGTCATCGGTGGAACATGGCTGGCTAAAGCTAAAGAGCGTCTTAAAAAAAATACACCTGATATTTCCTATTCCGAACCACTTACCATGTTATAAACATATTTAAGTTACAATTCACATTTTATTATTATTATTATTAATGAAAGTTATTATATTTAAGTAAAATTTGCAATTTTTTTTTTTTTTTTTTATAATGAAAATTATATTTAAATTATAATCTGCATTTTTTTTTTAATGAAAGTTATTATATTTAAGTTAGGTATAGTATAGGTACAGTTAAACTATAGGTATAGTTTGCATTTTTTTTTTTTTTTTAATACCGAAAGTTATTTTAGTTATAATATGTAAGTGTATCTACAATTTATATTGCATTAAACATTTTAATATTTAACAGTTTTTTTAATGACTTATTGTTATATTTAATTTTAATCCATACAATTATTTCTGCAAATATAATTTTTTAAATGCATAATAAAAAATTCATATATATATATAAAATATAACTATATAGTTATATTTTAAATATCTATGCAGGAAACTGAGTATATTCATAGTACTTCTTTGAATATTTAATGAATATCTTTTTAGGAATCAATAGTATATTCCAGGGAGATTAAGATCATTTCCATGGGTATCTAATGGATTCTATAAGTATATTTGTTGTATATCTGTAGTAAGACATACCGATATATTTATAATATTCTATAAATATCTTCAGCTGATTTCCAGATATATGTAGTATATATATATAAATTCGAAAAAGTATATGAATATCATTTGCCAGGAATATAGAATGCTATATGGGTTGTCATTTTTCAAAGGTCTTCTGTCCAGC
>JAIVES010000020.1:0-27600 GCA_032441835.1 Slavum lentiscoides
TTATGGTTTAGTATTATGGAAAATAATATTAAGTTATGTATTTAAATAATAGAATTTTAAAATCATAAATATATTTCTAAAATATTCTGGCAATATTTTAATATATGTTAATCTGACGATTTAAAAATATTGCCAAATAGTTTTAAAATCTTTTAAAACATTTTAGAAATATCAAACTACCGGCCAAAAATGATTACAAAATGTTTTAAATATAAAAGTATGTTCTGATGATCATATAAAATTATTTTAAAATATCCTCATATTTAAAAGATGTTTAAAATATTTTTAAATATATATTTGCTATGTGGGAATGTGTGTATAGGTACACCTATATAATAATATAACACCGCGCATTATTAAAGTGATTATTAATTATTTGCGTACGCGTTATACGTATAATGTACCGCGTTATACGGATAATATGTTATTTGCGTTTGTGTGTATGTATAATATGTAAATATATATATATAAACTTATCATTATGTTCAGGGAGGCAAAGTCGGATTTGTAATGAACGCGGTAGGTATAGAAATTTCGAACATTGTACAAATTTCAAATTTTGAACGATAATAATCGTATATTATAATGATCCTGAAAATTGAAAAAAAAACCACCGAAAACAACTGGTGGTGGTACTATCAGCGCAGTCGTGAAAAAAAAAATATCGTTTTGTGCAGCGAATATCATTGGCGTATCTGAAACTCGATCGAAACGAGAGAGTTGATTTAAACTTTTCAAAATATATCGAGGGATCTCAGCCTCCTCCACAAAAAAAAATAATAATAACGGGCATAGTAATTTTAGATACTGAGCGGAACGAGAAATGTTTACAACGATCCGTGCGTTTTTACCGAAAATTTTACCAGAAAAAGAGTGCTACGATCTTTATACAGTCACAGTACGCGTTTTCGGTAGCGAATTCCGTCTAGTCGGTACATTAGAGATCGTTTTCGATTTTCTCGAGCGCCTGAACGTATGACTCAAAACTACCGAAAGATTACAATAATAATAAAAAAAAAGTGATTTCGTCGGAATCGATTGTCGATTTGTCGGAGTGATTTCTTCGTAATTTCGAAACCAGTGGGTATAGAAACTCGAAAAGTTCATCAAATAGAACTTTATATTATTATATTACGGAAGAAAAGTTTTCGAAATCAATTTTGGACTATTTGTATCAATTATCAGGTATTAAAATCGTAAAAAGTTAATTTTGTTGCACACAAAATATTACACGAATCTCAGCTCAGAATCGTTTTAACGAACACAATGATTTTATCGTCGCTATCGAATTTATAGTGATAACAATACACTCCAAAATCTTTATCCGAGTAATTCACTTCAGCGACATTCACAACACCCGCGGCTCGCTATCATTTAAAAAAATCAATGGCCAATCATTGTTCACCCATATTAGACCCTTAATATACGATTTTGGCATGTCTCGTCTCGTTTTGATACCTGGTTTATTCAACGCTATTTAGTGAATTAAATTCTTTTATTTTAATTGACCTTGTAAAAAGAGTGAAAAAAAATTGTTCAATTATTATGCGCGTCGAAAAATGGAAGCACATTTCAATGAGTATTTATTAATAAACGCTTTCTCTTACTGGCCCCGAATAATAAGAAACCACAAAACAACACGTTGTATTATAAAACAAGTGCATAGATGATTCATGATAGTAAAATATGTTGATTTGAATATAATTTATCGCCAGTGTGTTTTCAGACCTCGTCGTGTACACAACGAATAATTGATATTATACGAGTATAATTTTCTTTTCTAACGTTGTCTGACCGACACAACAATGCATTCTTCAATCAAAAGAACATTATTGTCTATGGCTCAGGCGTGCGAAAAGCGATGCGAAGATGTGTGAAATGTGTAATGCTAATGCCATTTGTGTATGCGTGTTTTAAGGAGACAGCCGTGATGGTAGACTCGCCAAACGCGACCGTCAACGTATCGGCCGTCGAATTCGAGCACAACCAAAGGTAGACAAGTTTCAGGTCAACTGATTCATTTGCAACATAAATATATATTAGGACTTAAGAAAATTCCGTGTGTATATTTTACGTGGTTAAATGCGCTTTTTTAAAAAATTTTAAATGCCTCGGCTCGAATAGGCCCGGAATTTAGTAGGTAACGGAAAATGTTGACAATTTTTTGAATTAAATCTGAAACGTTGAATGATCCGTTCGCAACAATAGAACGTTCGCGATTAATTCGTCCACGACTCATATAAATTGTTTTATAATATAATATATTTATATATTTCGATTCAAATTTATTCTAACGTTTTATTTTACATTTGTATACGTGTGTTAAACAATTTGAAGAGAACGAAGAAATTCGACGAAGGAGTGGTAAATCGCAGGCAGAAACGACCGTTGAGATACTATCAGAGAAGACAGTTGACGTGCGAGACGCGGAAAACAGTCATCGTCATTACTTTTGCCCTGTTCCGCGACGAATGATGACCACGAGGAGACGTCCAAGAACGAGTAGTTACCGTCACGTACAATAAATGAACATATATATATATATATTGGAAACTAAAATAAAGACACGAGTACTTTTTGAGTTAATATATTTATTTTAAGTTTCCGTCGAAATTTATCGAATAATAATACATTAACCCGATCTATTAAGAAAGTATTAACGGTTGCTTTTAATATTCGCCTATTAATTGTACGCGTTGCGTGGGCGTGCGTTACAGAACGGTAAAAATCGAAAAACAGGCGACGGGCGAAGGTAAACCTGCACCCGATACATTATTGCCGAGTTCCGCGCCAAATAATGTAGACAAGGAATCTAGCCGTTTAATTGTCCCGGATGAAGAGCCCAACAAAGATGACGATTCTTCGGGTGGCACGTAGTCAAGAAAATCCGAAAACCACGTGCGAGTGGACCTGAAGACGTGCCCACGCCAAAGGTTTGTTATTTTAATATAATGTCCGCATAACATTCATATCTATTTCACATTGTGTTTCACATTGTAGAACAACAGACCAATAATGATAAGACCGGGAAACCTGTTCCTTCTCAATTCGAGGCGAAGAATAATAATAGGAACAACAAAAACAAACCGGTCGACGCACTGAAAAAGTCCGGAGCAGACGCGGCTAATACAAAGCCGCCTGGACTGTTACAGCATCATAATACGATTGGATTAAAACGCAATAGCGGCGAACGGTCTGCGACAGGGGCCAGACGAAAATTCATGCAACGCACGAAGGTATCATCGAATAACGAAATTAAATTAAACAAGTCGGAAAACGCGCGGACTCCGACGGTGTGTGCTAGAAAAGCGGCGGCAAATAAAACCGATTCCGAGACAAAACGACAACACGACAAGACTGAGGTACGTACGAATTTAAATTAAATTATAAAACGTTTAAATCAAATCAAATACGATAATTTATATAGAGTTTTAACCCTTAGAAGTAAACCATAGTCATTTGTAACATGACATAGGCTTTAACTATACAGATAAATATTATAATTTTTTTTTTTTAATTAAATAATCCGCGGCTGCTATGGCCATTGGATATATCGGAGTATGCAGTGTATTTATATAAGGTTGATAAGATTTGTCTCTAGCAGGAATTGGCTGAGCCTAACGATATTGGCCGGATCAGGATTTAAAATCTCAGCTAGGTGATCGGGGATTAGTAATTCTCTTTTTTTCGTGCTATACGCACTGCATTCGGTGAGAATATGTTTCACTGTGAGGGGTACCCCACAGTGTAAGCATGTGGGGGTCTTCTTTTTTAATTAAATATGCGTGCGTGAGACGTGTGTGTCCAATTCTGAGACGGTTGATGGCGGATTCATATTTTCTTGGGGTGTTGGTGGGGAATGTCCAAGGAAGTATTGATTTTTTAATTTCATTAAGTTTAGTTGTCTTTTTATTCCATTCTATTTCCCATTGTTGGAGTGTGTGCATTTCGATAATATTTTTAGATCACTGTAGGAGAATAGGAAGAGATGAGAGTGAGGGATGAATGTGCTTTGGCGCCGTGTCGGCGCGCTCATTGCCCTCTATATTACAGTGACCGGGGATCCATGTATATGTTATGTTTTTGCCAGCTAGTTGTGCTCTATAGTGAGCGTTCTGAATTTTCCTGGCAATGTCAGTAGGGTTATGGAGATTCTGAAGACCGGTAAGTGTAGATAGAATCGCTATATATCATGAAGTAGTTGTGGTTGGTATCGAAGTGATATATTCAATGGCTTTGAGAATGGCCAGAGCTTCAGCTGTATATATGGAGCATTTGTCGGAGAGTTTCCACTGAATTTGGTTATCGTCATAAATGATGGCCATTCCAACATAACTTTCTGTGAGAGATGCGTCAGTGTATATATTATGTATATGCATTTGTGTGAGAGAGACTTTCCCTAAATATGTTTTGAATGTATTAGGACATGTTGTTTTTTAGGAAGTGTGTGTAGGTCGATATTAATATCCATTGTGAAAAGCCAGGAGGGCATAAAGAGATTTCGGCGGGTATTAAATATTATAATTATTATCGTCTGTATTATCAAGTGTCTTTGCTGAAAATTGTCGTTTATATTTCGTGTTAACAGGAGTTGAAGAAAAGCGTCAATTCAGTTTTGTACAAACTTACAGAAGAAAACGTAGTTGAATTGGCAAAGAATTTAGCGGCCTTACCGGTAGATACAGTCGAACGTTTACAAAATACAGCCGATTTAATTTTCGAAAAAGTAATAAATAATTACACAACGCAAAATATGATTTTCGATTTAGACAGAGCGGTTTACGGACAATACTTTTTTTTTCTTTTTCTATTTATCGATATTTATGCGACGCAATAACTAACGTAAATCGGTGTACAGTTTTCATTAAAATCGATTTTTTTTTTTTAATCACATGTTCTACAGGTGCTCCACGAAAGGAATTCCGTTAATCTCTACGCGTCCTTGTGTTCTGACATTAAATCGTTGCAAGTGACCTGTGATGACGGCAATAATGCGGTAATCTTCTTGTCACTCATCCTCAGGAAATGCCAACAGCAATTTAAGGTGGATAATGCGCATCGAGCGGACCGCGTCAAAAAACTGGATGAAATAAATTCGTGCAAAGATTACGTAATTAATTTATAATTTTATATAGTACACACGAGTCCAGAGCGTAAAAGTCAAATCTCTGAGAGCCACAATTTACAAAAAAGTTGTTTTTTTAAAAAATTTAATTGAATATCGTGCAATTTGAAAATTATTAATAATATGTGTACAATGTACATAGGAGAAAAAGAGAAAATTTCGACTCGAATATGAGGTGAATGAAAGAAGATTACGCAAACGTTCGATTGGAAATTGCCGGTAACAGTATATTTAGTATTATTTGCGAAAAATAAACTTACACACACCATATTTACAGTAATGTGTATTTAATATTTTTTTTTTAAATTTAATTTTAGATTTATTGGTGAGCTGTTCAAAAAGAATTTAGTTAGGAACAGCATAATAACGTACTGTATCACAAATTTATTGGAACAAAGTACGGAGGATTCGCTAGAATGCTTATGCATTTTGTTAAAAACTGCCGGAAAGAATTTAGAAAAAGTACGTTTATTCAAAGTGTATTCTTTCAGTGTTAGTATTGTTTCGTATTTGTGACGAATTTATCACGTTAAATGTCGTAACACTAGGACCAAAACCAATATTCACAGTTTACGCTCATATTATTTTTACAGGCCTGCAAGTTAGACGAAATTTTCGAAAAGCTCGAGTCTCTGACGTTACAAAAAACGATCTCATCAAAAATGAAATACATGATCGAGAGCGTCATAGACTCGGAGAGGAAGTCGTGACGACCGAGATGCACTGAAATGTTATAACATTCCGTTCTAGAATGAAAATCCGATGCGATTTAGGATTACACAAATGTCAATCACAGTGCCTGTGAAGTTTACATCTTTAAAAATGTTATCGTCGATAACAGAGGATCCGAGACAACGGAAATCTTCTGTGTTTCTTTTTTTTTTTTTTTGTTAAATTTACAATCTTTTTTGAAATAAATTGAAAATCAATACTGTTAATTTGTGTGTTCAAATGTTGTACTCTTCTATAAATTACGTTAATATATGTAAATATTACATAACTAATTGTACTGGAACGCGATTTTCACGGATATAAATGATGATAACAATTAAAAATCGTAAAAAAATAAAAAATAAAATTGATTAAACACGATTCCGGTATAAAATTATTCATTATATGAAAGCATTAAACGTACAAAGGACATTGGAGTGTATGTTTATACATCATAAGTGACATTCAACGAACATGTTAAAAACCGAATTAAAATTACGTCGCGCATAATATTCCCGTATCCCAAATACATCACAATAAATTACATTTGAAAATTCGTTAAAAATTAACTCCGTTTTTCTGTGTTGAAAATGAAGCTTTTGCTATTTGCATTTCTAAAGTCATCCGTTAAAATTAATGAAATCCTTTCGGATATACTATCGTCAAAACATTCATAACAAAAAACTTTCTCTCTAAGAATTTCCGTGCATTCTATCAGTGTTTCGCATACATTTTAGACGCAGAGTCTCGGATTCAGAAAACCCTTACATACAGTTACATTTATGTATAGATACAGTGGCGCCCATTGAGCTAACCATGTAATGCAACTGCATGTCCACTCAGTAGTGGGTGGGTGTGGCCGTGGGGGATAGTATGTCATACCTATCATATATTGTTATACTGTCATCTAGTGTCTATAAAAGTATTGTAGGAAATAGTATGTACAATAAAATACAATGCAATAAACATTATGCATATTTAGGTATTAGGTACTAATTAGGTAGTAAAATTTGGTGGGTGGGTATAATTTTACCTAACTGCATGTGCTGTTGTAAAACCTCTGTGCGCCACTGGTTGCACTGCTAAGACGTTCACTCCAGATGCGCAAAATTTTGTTGGAGCTTTTTTTTCATGCGATAAAATTAATGAGCTCCGTATTTTGGGCATTGCTAGACGGTTTTCAACATTTGTTGGATTTTTTTTTATTTTTGTCGGTACACAAAACTAAATTTTACACAAACTCAATGTATCAGTCCAAATACAATTAATAATATTTAAGTACAACAAAATTTGAAAGTTGTCCAACAATGTCCAACAAATGAAGCTCTATGAATTGAGCTCGTAAAAAAAGTCTCGACAACTGCTACTGATGTGGATTTGTCGGTGCAAGAGTTCAGTTTCGTACACCGGCGAAAATAAAGTCTAACGAATTTTAAAAATTGTCCGAAAACGTCCAACAAATGGCCATTAAAATTCGTTGGCTACATCAGATCGATGACTGCTAAAATCACACGACTCAAGTCAAATGATCCCGACGAAGTGATGTTGTTTGTTGATTTTAGATTCTAAACGGAGCGATGGATCTAGTGGTTTTACAATGATGTTTATTTTTATGTTTTTTTATCCTGTGTACAGATTTTCGACCAGAAGGAGTGTTCCGATCCCTTCGGCCACAATTTATTTCCGGCAGCAATTCGCATCTATTTGGTACTTTAGAGAGATCATTTTTCGATTTTCTCAATAGTTTTTGAACGCGACCCGATAAACTATCGAAAAACTACGAAAAACCGCTAGAAATGGGATTTCGTCAATATCACGTGTAGTTTTTTCGCTATAACTTTGAAAATAATCATTCTATTGTCTTGAAATTTTCAACAAAATTGTACCTTTATACTGTACCGCTTGAAAAAAATTTCAAAAAGTTTCATTCAATTTTAGGCTATTTATAGATTTTGAGGTTTTTCACTTATAAAACAGTTAATTTTGAGTTATTTGACTTGAAATGTGGACACAACGTCAGACATAATATATATTAGTTTAATTATGTACAAAAAATAGACAAAGTGCGTATTACACAATAGCTCCGCTCAGTATAGTTTTATCGAATGCAATGATTTATCATTGCTTTCAAATTTATATAATAAGAACAAAACTCTAAAATCTTTATCCAAGTAATTCACTAAAGCGATATCCACAACCAATCGCTACCTTTTTTTTTTTCTGTTTTCACGGACGCTATTTTTCTAAACGACTTGCACCGTAGGTACCTACTTATGCGCAATACACTTCGCGGTACTGCGATTATTTTTCTACGGTGGGCGAATACCGACGACGTCGAGCGCATAAAATCCGATAATACAAAAAAAAAATAAAAATAAATAAATATATATATATATATATATATAATCGCGGAAAAAAAAAATTATTATAAAAAAAAACGTTATTAAAACGTAACGTAAAAATACAGAAAAAAAAAAATAAAAAATAAAAATGTAGGCGCACTGAAAAGTTGCCCACGACTTTCGGCGTAGCGCCGCGACCTCGTCGCCAAGATAGAATAACGCAATAATAATAATAATAAAAAAAAAATAATAATAATAATAATAATAATAAAGCTACGGCGTTGTTTACTCGTCCTGGTTGAAAATGTTTTAAACACGGCGAGCGGTAAATATAAAACGGATAATATGTGTACCGCCAAAGCGTTGCGGATCCGGCGACGAAAATCCGACCACCACCGTATTATAATATCATGATATTAATATTATGAGACGAGATTTATATCGCGTACAATTTCATTTTATTCTCCGTTTTGTTTTCGCCAAGAGTTTCACGTAATATGTGTATATATATATATATATATATATATTATATTATATTATATTATATGGTACGAGACGACGACAAGTCGACGACATCTGTTCCGCGAACAACAACTCAATAAAGTCTTGTAAATTTATCCGGCTCGACATTGTCGGATATCACACGTAGTATAACGTTATATCGCGGCGCAGTATCGGCTTACTTATATAGGTATCCGTTTCGGGCGTTGAGTTCCGCCGCGGGTGTACAATTTTTTATTTTTTATACGATCGCATTTTTGTATAATAAATGCGTGTGTATTATATTATACGAGATAGTAATGGGGTATCGTGTCGAGGAAAAAAAAAACCGCTGGTGAAAACGAAATAGAATGGCGACGCGAGAATGGCATTAAAGAATTTCGCGGTTTTTTTTTTAGATTCTGAGGTTTTTTCAACGACACGTTGTTTTTTTTTTATGTCTGTACCGGAAAATTCTACCGGAAGGAATGTTCCGGTCTTTACAGGCGTAGTTTGTATCCGGTAACGAATCGCGTCTAGTTGTGACTTTAAACAGGTCATTTTTCGATTTTTCTCAAAAGCGCCCAAGAAATTGCGGAAAAATTGCGGTAAAAAGAAAAACCTGGAAATCGATAATGTTTTGAAACTAATGGTTTACAGGAACTCGAAACATTTAGCAATTTTATATTATATTAAGGAAAAGAAATTTCGAAAAAAAAATTTTTTTCGAGATATTTTTTTATTCATTAAAAGAGGTGATTTTCAGTTTTAAGGTTTAAAAATTCAGTACAATGACAGGCGCACGTTACTTCAACTATATTGAAAAAAAAATCTTGAAAATCGTTTGTCAAAATTTCACTTAATAAACTTTTCGACAATGCGTATTTTATTTATTTTTTTTTGTGGAAAATGACGCTTGCTTAAAACTAATTTTGTCCAAGTATCTTGACATTTTTACCGAATACGTAACACTCATTGTACTATATTAACGGAAGCAATTTTCGATAATTTTTAACTGCCTAGTTTTATTTTAAGAAATTATATTAAAATGATACGGCTGTAAAGTTAATCGTAAATTATGTATTCAACCCTCTATATTATAATATATATGTATATATTATTAATAATAAATAATATTACGTCGAAGTTCCGCTCGGAATCGTTTTATCGAATGCAACGATTTATCATTGCTTTCAAATTTATAGTAATAAAAAAATTCTAAAATCTTTATCAAAGTTATTCACTTAATACTAATAAATGAAAATTATTATATTCGAATTTTTTTTTTCTTCTTTCTTTTTGACCTGCAAAACTTCCAGCTGATGCTGTATATACATTTAGAAATCTGTCGACATAATATTTCAATAATCTTCAATTATTAGTGGATAGTCATATTATTGCCTAGCACATCAAGTCTACGACTACACAACTACACAACTTGGCCAGGCTTGCGGATAGGATACCCATGGAGCCGGCCTCGTACTCTTCCATCGTCTCTTTGGCCGTCGTCGCGCCTCACCACCATCATTACCACCACGCGCACTGAAGACGGTGCAGGTGACATAATATCTAAGGGCTCCCATACACGATCAATATTATTGATCAATAATATTATCATCAATTTTCTATTATTGAACCCTAGCCACTAACATGGCAATAATATTTATCAATATTTATTTATCAACACTCATTCGGTTCCAAAAAAATCTCTCCTCCCGCGAGTCTTATTATTATCTGCGAAAATTTTGTATTTGTTTGTACAAAATAGTGAGCTTATATCTGATTTTTATTTATTCCATAATTTAGACTACAATCACGGAATATAATAAACAACTACAACTGCACTACACGTTACCTGAGGAAGAGAAAGTGATAACAGCGTATGATAGGACACAATTTTATTGACGACCCGTCAATAAATATCAAAACCGTTTTGATATCTTCAATATATTGAATGGACCATCAATATGACCATTGCACGGTCAATAATATTGTCAATATCAAATATTGATTAATAATATTGATCGTGTATGGGAGCCTTAACAGAGGATTTAAATCGTTCTCGTTCTACGGACACCACCTTTCCGTTCACTTCAAGCAGTCCAGCGGTGTACACAAAAACAAAACAAAGCCGAATTTAACGTGCATCCACACACTCTTTAAAAACGCGTAAGGATGAGCTATTTTTCTATTCAACAATTGTTTATATTTTTTCGCGATCAATTTATTATTATTTATTTATTTATGTTATATTTGAGAATGTCCGCTGAATATGGACGCTGAAACGCAAAAACGAACGAGGAGATACCGCCGGAAAATTTTGATTGCAATAAACAAATCCGTGAAAGCTTCAACGCAATCAGTTACAACGATCGGGCATTCCGTGAGTATTATCATAATACGCGCGTGTAATATGTACGTTATTTAATCTTTTTAATTAAATTAATTATTTCTTGGTATTCGAGCATAAATGATTTTTAAAATTCGAGTACCTATATAATACACAACTCAGTCAATTAGATACTTTTTTTAAAATAATTTTTCATATGTTTTTCGAATAGAGTTCTTCTATATACTGAAAATTATCCGGACAGATTAAATTATTAAATTTACTAAAAAGCGAACGTCGTCAAATTCGATTTCTCTATATTAACAACAATATTATAAAACGTGTTTTATCCGAGTGAAATAGGTATGAAAGTAATACTAGGAGAACCTCAGAATTTTTTAAAATATTGTATTTGCTTATTTTAAATCGAATATTCTTGAGAATATTACATGTATATTTGGTACATTTCAAATGTTTGACCATGCGTCCATGTACATTGTGTACAAGCAATAAGGATGATGTATCTTCTTAACTATATGTTCCGAATTTCATTTAAAATCAATTCCGGCTAATACGTATAAGAATAATTATTTATAAGGAAAATTTTGCAATCGATTTTTGTTCTTCAGTGTGTTTACGCGTTACTATTATAATCGCTTTCGTCACACATACCACTGACCTTACCTAACCTACATACTGGTAAAGAGTTTAAAACGTAAAAGTAAGTAATAAAAACGACGACGTTAAAACGAAAGTTTAAACATGCCGCGCATTATACAAAATGACAGTATAATTATGAGATTAAGTTTTTAAATCGAGAATTTTCCGTGTTTTACACGCGACTATATCAATAATACGGTGTAGGCGTCGCACCTGCCTTTACATAATATTTATAGCGATTTCGTGCAACGATCGTATATATACTGTTATTATTATATTATTACATTTTTAGTATCTACCCATGTATAAATTATGATTACGACAGTAAGAAATTATAAAATATGTGTTTATTCCGAACTATACCATTGGCCAAATGTCGTAACACACGTTAAATTTTATTATTATTATTATTATTATTATTATTTTATTTTATTTTTTTTCATAAAAATTATATCGTTTTTTTTATTCACTTGAACGTCTTGAGCCAGTTTGATGAATAGTAGTGAAAAATAGAAATATTTTTAGACGTAAGAGGCCAAACGATAATTTTTTTTTTTATTTAAATTTTTTCCGGTAACCTGCAACGTTTCTGTAACCTTCGTATTACATTACATTTCCTATGTTCATTCACCGAGACAAATATATAATATTATTTATTGACCGACAAAATATTATAACATAAAAAAGAAATCAAGATTATATACCTAGAATATAAATTATATTTGTTTGCGATTAGAGGCAATCACTTTATACGAACCTTGAAAATTGTTTTTAAGAAAACTGTATGCGTATGTTTCAGAAATATGACTTTTTCCTTTATTTTCATTATCGCGAATCGAGAATTTTGGAAAAAATAACGAGAAATATTTTCAAACGACTCAAACGCTTAATAAACAGAAAGCTATTTCTCAGACGAACTTAAAAACCAAAGTAGGAACATATTTTCCATCAAATATTGACGCTCAATTTAGCGATAAAATTAATTAAAAAAATACACAACGATAACATAAAAAAAATGTATAAATTATAAATAATTCAATATTCACATCGTAGTCGCTCTTAACGTTTCTACTTAATTTTGTACAGTCAGTTAAGTAACATTATTTTTTTTATTTACCAAAGAAACATTTTTTTAATAAAATATATTATGTACGGTGAAAGTGTGGAAAACGGCAATCAAACACAACGTTTAAATACAAAAATTGTTCATAAGATCGTACGCGAGCCAAATAGAGTAACTACTATGCACTAATACTGAAATATTTTAATTGATATTATCAGTGGTATATTTTCAATTTTTCTCTGGAGAGATTGAGTTGAAATAAAACGTATTAAAGGAACAACGTTTCCACTACAAACGGTTTTTATATAATATTTTAAATTAAATTGTTCTTTTAATGATTGATTAAATTCGACTTATACACGGTTTACGTAAATCAAATAATAACAAACGACTCGTGGATTAATAGGACTTGGATATTTTATCAAATTTATTAGAACGTATAGATATGCTTTCCGCTAATATTGTGAGTGTAGCATTTTTTTAAGTCTTCCTTGTTAAAACAATAACCGATTTTAAATTAACGTTTTATTTAATAAAAATGATTAAAAATATATACAATGTATATTTCCGATTTTCTGCGGACCTTCAGTGTACCGTGTTTCGCGAGACAGTCTTCGACTACGTGTCGAGTGTCGACAACATAGGCGGCCCTTGGGGGGGGTCATGAGGGGGCAGTTGCCCCCCAATTTTTTGGCGGGGCAAAAGCAAAAGTATACATTTGCCCCCTCTCAAAAAAAAAGTTAACGAAAAAGCCTGTTATTTCAATCTTTTATTAATGAACGCCGAAAAGTTGAATTTAATTTAAAATAATTATATGATATTCCCTCTGTAATTTTAATTTCTGATGTAAAACAATAAAATAGTTTTTGGAATTCCAAATTCAATTTGAAGTTGATTAAGAAGAATATTAGAATTATACTCATGTTTATTGAATAATCGAATATTGATCAAATGATTAATAATTGTTATCAAAATTAATTCATATAGAAAACATGGTTAGTAATTACTTTACAAGCACTATCTACAACGCCAGTCACTGATTAGAGGATATCAGTTAAGTAGTAAGTACAGATAAATAAACGCGGTGGTGATCACTGGTCAAAGTGGTCAACAAAAGTTTTTATCTACATCAGAATTTTATCAACTAATTCAATTTCAAAGTATGTAAAATATTCAAATATTCATACCCCAAAATACAATAGTTATTAGTTTGAAAAATCTCCTAATATTTTAGGTTATATTTTAAAATTATTATACTTTATTTTAGTAAATTAAGTCAAAAAACTTTTTTACCGAATTCAAAATTGGTAAAAATGCACTCCAAAAAAAAAAATTAAATCAAGGTTGAAATTTTATTTTGGGAGAACTGGGTTATGAAAGTCAATTAATTGTTTGCCCCCTGAATCATCCCCAAGTGCCGCCTATGGTCGTCAATAACGTTAAACTGTTCAACGCGCACAATTATATTTTTTATAATATTAATATTTATTGCATTTTGAAATAAAACGGCTGGTAGCTCAATATTGACAGGTAAATATAATATATGTAGTACAGTTATGTGGTAATACAGTAATTAATTATTAATATTAAACTTTTTGGTGTTGGGAAAGAGTTTAATATACGATTTAAACCCGTAACTATATACACCACCGGACGTCATCGATAATACGTTGTGCCTTTTGACAATCGAATAATATATTCGCCAGCGGTCACATTGACACTTACATTTTCGTCCGAAAAAAGAAATTTTTTTTTCTTTCTACTTCTCTCTTCTGAGAACCACTATAATTTAATGTAGGTATACGCCGTAAACCGGCCAGTCTAATAATTTAAATATTTATAATAAATATATTTTTATAAATATATATTTGTACACACACAACGTTCTATCGCACGCAGCGTATTGTGTACGAGGTCAAAATCGTAATTTCTAGTTTTTAAACAGATGTATAGGTATACGTACAAATTAATAGGTCCGAATAGTAATAATCCGTTTAAAAAACAAAACGGTTGTATGTCGTCGTACAAATAGGTATTCAAATTCGTTTTGATATAATAACACTTCTATATTCGTATCTTTCAATCTAATTATTACAAAATATCTAAAAATAAATGTATTTCCTGTTTTGCGAACTCGTCGTCGAAATATGCGCGTACAACAATGTTATGAAGAAGAAAAAAAATTAAAATAAAATAATATTATCGTAATATTTCCATTAAACGTAATTATAATAGTATACGACGTTATTAAATGACGAGATTGTTATAAACGATTCGTTTTACTAAACCCGATTGAAAAAAAAACAATTTTTGGGGGTCAATGACACAGTTGCTGGATCGCGGTGGCCTCTGTCGAAGGTAACGTAATAATAGGTCTACGATAAACGATATTTTATCAGATGGAAACAATTTTTCACAAAAAGAAATTCTTTTGCATTTGATTCGAGCTTTTGATTCTGCTTCTCTTCGTGTCATCAGATAGTTTAGTCGTGCGCACATCAAAGGCGTGCCGACCAACATGCGTACTTTTCGTAGGTACCTATACGTTTGCCAGAGTTTCCCTTACTTTTTTTACCCAGCGTCCCATTTGATGTTCAAATATTTCACACCGCCCGTCTGAATGATTTTTTTAAAATGTCCTAATTTTTTTTGTTCGCATGACAAAAGTTATTTTAGTCGTATTGGTCCGCAAACATTTGTCCCAAACAATGTACACAGATTTTAAGTATGCAATGATAAGTTATTTTATTGTGTACGTATATCAATATAAGTATATAAATAAAATAGATATCATCCTTATGCGATGGATGTGTCTGATGTATTGCTAATAACGTGTTGATGTTTGGTTCGATTTTTGTAAAAAGCATTCTTAAGTCCCAGCGATTGATTGTTTGTAACCGTCGCTTTTTTTATTATTTTCAGTCGAATGGTTATTGCAATAAATCCGCGTTCAACTATGTAGGATGATGAACATGCAATCAAAAACTTTTATACAACAGCCCATAATCTAGGATAAAGTCTACGTGACTGCATTTGCAGCCAGAACTAACGTGAGCTAATGCTAAGGCTCCGTTACTTGGTGAAGTTGATTCATCGAGTTTTGTTATTCTAGAAATACAAAACAACACGACAATAAATACAATACAACTGCGTACAACGTACAATAATTCGAAGGACATGACGATAACAAGACTGCTGAAGAAAAATCCGGATTGAAAAAACAGCCGCGGCTCACTTTTATAATGCAATGTCCCCTAATCGAGCTTCTAAATTCCATTGCCCTCCTGGATGATTCTATCTCCCGTTTTGGGAAACACTGAGTCCTATGCAATAAATTTGTTCTTTATGTGTTCTTTATTTAATTTTAGTCATCGTAGACGATTATACTATTTACATTCTATTGAAATACGAAATAGTGGCGATTTCCGAAATACGAAAATAAACGGTTTTAAAATAAATCTAAAGAAATCTAAAGGTGTGATAAATATTCGTGTTTGTATTATTGTTTATTATGTGGAAAACCATTAAAACGTTTTTTAAATTAAATTGCGTAATTTATAATTTTATAAGGAACGAAAAGAGAAAAAAATAATCACTTGAAACACGTGTGTTTTAGTCGTACACTTGTAAATAGAAAACATCATCCGAAGAATTAAAAGTTTAATCAGTCCAAGGTGATCTCTTACATTTATTTAATTGGAATTTTACCGGTTTAATAGTTGGTTTATATATTTTTATCTGTTAAATCTTTTAATAAATACGTCTATGGATATGTCATTATTAGCTGTTTTTTAGATATAAATAATACAAATATAATATAATTAAAATTATAAATTAAAAACAAATACAAATATAATTTGACAGTTATTAATCGAAATCGGACATTGAAGAGTTAAAACATAAGTAAAATTATTAATGAAGTCAAAAACGAATATTTTAAAATTAACATTTAACTTAATAATTTATTGTTTTTTTTTTTATTAAACGTAAAAGTATATTATTGTTTTGATAAATAAACTAATTTAAATGAAGTTAAATCATTAACGATATAGGTTGTGTTAAGTACTATATTAACATGTAGTGGTGTTTATAATATAATATTCGATAACATATATGAAGCGTATAATAAGTCCGTAATGAAGATTACCTATAATATAAGAGGTTTGTAGGTCTTACCTCACTTTTTTCGCAAATTTTTAACTTTCTATTAATTCATTTTTCTAATGTTAATTTTTAATTTTTGAAGTTAATAGAAAAAAAAACGAAAAGGGTAGCCAGACGCGGGTGTTGTGGATGTCGTTGAAATGAATTTCTTAGATAAAGTTTTAATGTCTTGTTATTATTATACAGTGTTTGAAGCAATTATTACAGTGTTGCATTCAATAAAACGATTTGAATATTATTTATTATTAATAAAAATATAAACAAAAAATACCATCGATCCACATATCCTGTCGCCCCCTCCTTATATAACTGCCACTGATGTGCTACTCGTACTTAAAATTAAATGCCCGCAAATTTTTTTGATTTAAATTTTTACAAAATCTTCAATTACATTGTACCGATTTGTTTGATGAAAATTTTATTTTGAACAGAAAATAAAATTTACTTTATTTGTAAAATAATTACAAAAGCGTGGGTGTCCCTGGGCTGCAAACCACTCTGCCCCCTTTAAATCCGGCCCTGAAGGGGTGTAACCGCACACCCTGCTCGCCCCACTCCCCTAATGACGCCACTGGTATCACGTGTACTGTGAAATACGCGCGTTTACTAAAAAAAAAAATTTTGAAAAAAAAAAAACTACTCGTAACTGTCACAAGCGTATTGTGGTATTATGATATATTGTAATGTTCGTCTCGCGGGTATTAAAATATTATATTATTGAAAACACGGCGTGTATAACGGTAAGTACAGTTAATTTTATTATTGCTTTGGAAAACTTACCTATATAATATTATTGCGATTGGCGTATGCGCACACACGTATTCGCCCGACCGCGAGGTTTATGCGTTTGACGATCGTAAAATCGGTCGGCCACAATATAATATTATAAAATAACGTTATGTGATCTATTAATTCTTGTGATGGAATCGCGCGGCTATGCGGTATTTTTGCCGGAGAAAATTTGCAAAAGCATTGTACTGTTTGTCGTTTACACGCGGAAGTCACGACGACCACGTTATTCGTTTTATTACCGTCGGCGATTTCCATAAAAAAATTTAAATATTTTACCCGTTCACCGTTTCACATATGAAATATGTGCGTTTTACGTGACGTGTGGCTCTTGTAGGACAAAACGATTGAAACAACGCGAACGAACTTATTTCGAGTCCTTTCCAAAATCGTCCAAATCGTGAAATATATTATTGAACTAGAAGAAAACTGCAGCGAACAACAAGTTCAATAAACAAGTATATACATATTTGTGAAGGGGGGTTCATAGGGGTCTATTTCTTTTTTTTTTCTTTTGCAACCAATCCGTATTATATTTGTGAGGGACAGTGGCGGATCCGCGGGATCAGGTAGAATCAGGAAAAAGATTAATAAAATAATAATAAAAGATATAGTATAGAGCATGGATTACAAAACGTGTTTTAAGACTTATTTTATATCATTACTGAATACTAAATATTTGATAATATTGAATCAACATCCATGCTATCTAGCGAACATGTTACCGAGTTAAATGCCTCCTTATAAGGTCGAATGACCGACGATTGAGTGACACAAATTTTGTACATGCGAGATAGGGAACGCTACTTCTACATTACTCTATATAGTCCATCAACATGTTCCATCACATATCACAAGGATGTGTAAAGTTACGAAAATGATGGAAAAAGCAGTCCCATAGAAATCGAACCAGAGAGTGCGTTGAGAGCACGGTAAATAATTTGAATTTGAAATAATAGCCAGTTTTAAAATAATTGCAATATTATAAAAATATGTAAAGGGACAACATTTTTCATAACCCCCCCCCCTAATCTAAAAAATTTCTGGATTCGCTACTGGTAAGGAATATGAATATCCGTTTTCCTGTCGTGTAATTTATATTTACAATTAAAATCTTATTGCAATGTAATAGAATAATGGAATATTAGAATTATTTTTTAGGACGAAAAAAATAACACGTATTATTTTTTATACAAGGCGTTTCTCCGAGTCCGTTTTACCGTCCTAAATACTCGGTACGAGTGATATTTAAAAATGCGTTTTCGTTATTATTAGGTGTTACTTGTTACTGAACGTTATTAATAGTAGTATACCCGGCTCAATAGACTTTACAATGTTAGCGATTCGAGAACCAGTTCCGTTAAAAGCGGAGGAAGTGGTAGATGATCTGGCAAAAACGCCAAGAAAATTAGATTTTGTATTATAAAAAATAAAATTTGTATTGAATATTGTTGTATTATTATTTTTTTTATATTGAAATTATTAAAAGTAATATTAAGTGTCATAATCTGGGGATGTGAGCCCAGAGCCCCGCGTACATATTTCTCTAAAAATTATCCAACCCCCACCCCCTCATTGAAAATTCCTGAGAACGCCACTGTACATATATTATATATAATAATATTTGGGCAAAAAAAGACTAGATTAGAGAAGTTATTGTATCGACAAGTGATCGAAACGTATCATTTGATTTACCACGACACCGTCATACTTAAAAAACGACAGTTTATACTTACACAAGTTGCATTACAAGGTTTAGTACCTATACAAGTTTTTATAACCGTATTATTGAAAAACACATGTACGAATCGTCAAGCACCCCTACCGTGACGTTGATACATTTAATGATATTAAATTTTAAAGGATAAATAAAAATGTCCTATATATTTTTTAGAGTGCTTACATAAGATTTCGAATAGGAGATTCAAAGAATGATAGTCATCGGAATTTAATTGGATCAAGCAAAAAACCGAAATGATTGACCGATTCCGATAACAATAAACGATCAGTTGTTTATAGTACAAATATATTAGCTATAATATCAAGATCTAACGTAATAATAAACTATTTAATACCTATAAATTATTTTTTTTTATAGTTATTATATTAAACGATTTTTTCCTCGTTCTCACACAGCACACACCAAGAATTCAAACAATTAATAATCCTACATAGCGTACAACCATTATTATTATTATTATTATTTTTTTTTTTTTTTTAAACACTAGTTGTATATACAACCGCATTATTATACAATAGGCCATCAAGAAATTGTGTGTTACTCAATTTATTATACACGTAATAAATATAAATTATTAATAATATATGTATAAATATTACACGTATACTAAATATTTCATTAGAGTTACAAAAAAATTTAAAAATGTAAACATTCGTAGAATATTTAAAATACAACTTAATTTTCTTCTGCTTAAAAAAAAAATTCCATTAACAATTTATTATTCAATAAGAAATTACGTAACTATAAAGGATTAAATTATTAGATTTCTAAATTGATAGTTACCTATTTTGTTATGATATTTATAATAAAAATCGAGTGTTTCCATTAAGAAAAAAAGTTTATATCGCTATAAAAAAAAATGTGAAATCAAAAAACCAAAAAATTAAAAAAATATAATTTTTAGGTATAATATATGTGCGTAATCTATGCAAAATTAAGAAATAAAATAGAGTGGCATAATTTTGAAAAACACAATTTTCTCATAATAGGCTAAATATTCTCGACTATCTAATCCTAATGCAACCTTTTTAACCGTGCATGGGCCATAATTTTTTTCATATTTTCATAGAGGGCCACATTAATAAATAAACTAATTTTACACATGATATAATACTAATAATTTTATTATTATTCAATTTATAATATCAGTCTACATCAGTGTTATTTTTACATTATGAAAATATGAGTAAAATAAATACAAGTTATTGAGTAGTAAAATTAGCATTTTGAAAAAAATGTAATTAAAATAAAAATGTAAAATTGTAGACTAATGCGATTTCTAACGGGCGAGGTTAAATGAAATTTAAAAAATATCCCATAAATATATACATTTATTTTGATAATACAATTTTTTTAAATTTAACATTTTCGTGTGGGGGACATAAAAAATTGCTTCGCGGGACGTAAGTGGCCTGCGTCCGCGGGTTGCCGACCCTTGCTCTAAGGTATACCTTCATATTCAAAAAAATGTTTTTTTTTCTTATGAATTCTGCTGTCGAAATTTCGTCTAAACTTTTAAATAAATAAGATGCGTGTTCAAAAGCTGCAAATATCCGATTTATCTTTCAAATCGAAGTTTTATTATAAATAATAATAATAATAATAATAGTAATATTAATCTCGTGGGAGTTTATAATCTGTACGTAAAAATAAAATATGATATTTTAATTTAATTTTAATTAAATACCTGTACATAATATTATAATATAATCGGAGAACTCGGATAAGCAAGTTTTATGTATTAGGTCAAAAACGTATAATATATTACGTTTATGCAATGATCTCGATAATATTATAACGGGTCGCACATAATATAAATATACCGGCTTTTTAATAATAATAATATGTGAGTGAAATTTAAAAAAAAAATAATAATAATAATAATAATAATAATAGTATAAAGAAAAAAAAAATCGTTTAATTTCGAGTCGAAATTCAAATCAATAAATTGATATATTATACACTATATAATATGATATCAGTTACGTGTGCACGCACATTCGAATGACTTTTTTCTTCGTAGTAAGTACATAAACATTATAAAAATAAATATAAAATCACACACAATTGGTTTCGAGAAAACGAAACTACGGGTATAATATATATATATTTATATTTATTACATGATCCAGAATCGAAACCGTCGCCCCGCTTATTATTATAGAGAAATCTCCGTTTTTAATCTTTCGTTCGCGTACATGTATTATAATATGCGTAATATGCGCGTATTTCGTTTCAAACAAACGATTTATCATTGAATAAAAAAAAATAAGTACATATATTTATAAAAACAATAACGCGATCTATATAAGTAACATATTATTCGATTTGACGCGGTTTCGCGGGGACACAACAATATTATTATATTGAATAATATAATATCGTATAAAATAATATACATATTATATTATAACAGCAGGAAATCCGAACGATCGGACGGCACGACATATGGTGTGCGTTCGGACTATTTTCCTCTGAACAATTTGATCGAGACTCTGCAAACGTTGACCGTCCACAGATTATTATTATTATTATTATTATTATTATTATTATTATTATTATTATTATTATTATTATTATTATTATCGTTTTATATGCGTTTACAACGTGAGTTCCCTGCGATCTCTTTCGCTATGTGTAATAAATCTCGTACGAAATATACGAGCGTGGTATCTGCACGTTCGAGTCGTTTTACAGACGATTATACAACACTCGTTTCGCGCACTTTATCTATCGCACCGATTTATAATATATATATATATTACAGTAACATTCTGCTGTGATCCGTGGACGAGATTTTAATGTTTTTGAATATATGAATTTTTTATTTGTATTTTTTCACTATCGACCCACTGTTGTTAGACACGCGCAATATGTAATAATAGACCACGCGATCGCCAGGCCTATGGTTCCTTCGGAGTATTCCAAGGATTCTGACGTTCGTACAGATCACATATATTACGTAATATACAGAGCGACCTGTAAACATCATATTATTATACTGTTACAGCGATTACGTCGCGTCAACACACAGGAAATAGCGAAAAATGCGTTTTTACGAAAAAATTTTTTTTTCTTTTTTCGCTCGAAAACTGGGATGCTATTTATACACAGATGCATGTCTCCAATCTTTCTACTTTTTTTTTTTTGAAAAAAACTATTGTCTACCGCTTGTTATATTTATCTGTAGGTACACACATTTTTTCCCCTTTGTAAAAATATAAAAAAAAAATGTTACATTATAATAATACCGGAACGCGAATGATTTATGATTATTAAACAGTACAGATATTTGTATTTTTAATTTGTTTCATAAACGTTAATACATTGGAAATCGGTAGATAACCACGCTCGTCAATCGACACCGCTGGGCCCATAGGCGTGACTAGACTTCATCCGCTGCCGCTGCCTAGCTATAATGACCGGCGCTACCTTAATAAACTGAAAAAGTCCCCTTAAACCCAAGGTCGTATTTTTAATGGCGTATAAGTCCCCCTCCCCAATGAAATAAAAAAAAGTCTGTATTATCTATTTATTATTTTACCTGCCGTCAGTGGTTTTAAAAATAATTCATATATATATAGTAACAGTTAACCACGAGCCACAAACCACGTACACATTATATTGCGATAAAGATAAGGATTATAAATGGTCGGAGACATCAATTATTCGACAATAACTACCTCATTTTTTTGAAAATGTCTTTATAATAATGCTTAAGGGGATTGAAAGCGGGCATTTTCTCTTTTCGTCTTACACGCACGAAACACAACAAAATCGGCGTTCCCTATACGTCGACGATATCAATATAGGATATCTACAGCTATAGATATTTTTATCGAGGACGACGAGGAGACGAGGACTAAGCCAGAGGCGCCATTTCATTTTTAAAATAGGGCTGCCTAATTTCCAGGCAGGTCAAATTATTTTTTCACCGGGCCATCTATGATGATGACATACGCAAACTTGTACTTTACAAAATAAATTGAAAATTATAAATTCCTAAAATTTTTTTAAGTATAGCGCTTCTCAGAAATAACACCTAAGATACATATTATTATGTACATTTGTACGTTTTTAAGTTTGTATTTTTCCCGTTTGTCAATACTATGGAAATATGTTTAAAATAAACATATTATTTATTTTAATAATAACAAAAAAAAAAAAAAATGTCAAATTAGGTTTAATAGACCATAACCACCAAACAATAGAATAATACAGCTTCAATTCTTATAAGTAAATATAATTTTTTATAACGTACATTTTTCGTTGCTTATTGCCATACGATTTTCATTTAATGCTTCTTAAACGTTTTTATTTTTTACACGGCAATAAATCGAAACGCGTATATATCAGTAAATACGCAACGTCTAAAAGGTGGTCAAGTTTGAAGTGTCCCCGATAAAAAAAAAATGTCTACAGGCAAAACAATACACTGCATTCTATGATATATTATTGTGTATTCAATCCAATTATATAATAAATAATAATTATATGTATATATTTTTTTTTGTTAATACGCCAGATGTTTGATTAATAATACATTAAACATAATAATAGGCTATTGATGAATGATAATATTATATAATTTATAATGTATTTTGAAATTAGCTGTACCGGCGCGAAATATTTATATAGCTGGCTAATATTAAGGCAAGGAAAATATAAGGCCGCCGACAGATCTGTCCCTAGACAGCATAGGCGTGTCTACGGGGGAGGCAGGGTGGGCACCGGCCTCCCAAGTGACATAATTCTTGGCCTCTTGGCTTATAATCTACCGTGATGGTTGAAACTATAAATATAAAATATTTATAAAAAATAACTGAGTAGCACATTAGTTGATTGGCCTTATTTATTAGTTATAATAGCATGTAGGAAACCAATTTTAAGATCAAGATAATCTTTAATTTTGCGGGGTGAAAAAATTCCAGGTGCTATATATAACTGCCATACAACAAAAAAAAAAGTCACAAATATAGATATAGAATATAGATCGCTGGAGTAAGTAAAAAATTTAAATTTTATAACTGGCCTCCCCAGCCATGGAGGTGCTGAACACGCCTATGGTAGACAGTTTTTAAGGGGGGCCAACCTATTTTTTAAAATCAATAATTACCCTGTGCGTACTTTTCAAAAGTTTGGGCGAACTTAAGTGAACTTTACTGAATTAATTTTTTTTTTATAATGCGACTACGTTACAAATAATATTACGTATAAAAGTAATTTATTAATATAAATTTTAAGTAATTTTATACATTAAAAATTGTTAAGGGGTCCCCCTTGGGGACACGCCTGGCCGCCAACGTACGTATACCCTGCTACACCCCGATTGGCACCCATGGACTTAGGTATAGGTAACTTTTTGTCACGTGTAAAAAATAAATGAGATATATTACAAGACATAAAAATGTACCGATGTATCTGCACGCAGTGTATAATTTTTTGGAATTTTTTTTTTTGGGGGGCGGAGGAGACCATGGCTCCCCCCATGCCCTCTCCCCCGGTATCCGCGTCTGGGCCTACGCCACTGCCTCGATCCTTCGTCCTTCGAGTGTACAGTAATAACACTTTTTGTATCGTAGGCAGATAATAACGCCGTCTGCACACTACGCTTATCCTACAACCGTTTAATGTGTACACTGTGTATAAAGGTACACTGTGCACACACGATATGGTTACGGCCTCGAAACGGCGCGTGGTCCGTATTATTACGGTGACGACGCGTGCCTATAATACAGTCACAGTGTTGTAAAAGATACATTTTAAAAGTATTCAAATACAGATACAGGTACTTGTTTTTAAAAGTATTTAAATACTTAACGAGAAAAGTATTTGAGTATAAAATACAGATACTTAGTACAATTATTTACAAATATTATGTGCTTTCAAATACTTGTAATTAAATTTTGTTTAACATTAGTTTTACTAATGATCGGATTCTTAAAACTAAAATCACTTGTTCCCTTGGACAAAAACATAATAACACTACCCATAACATTTTGCGTGACTAATAATTGTGTTCTACACGGACGACACAACTCACGGCACACACGAGTATGGAGGAACATCCGGGAAAGAAAAATTACAAAATTATAATTATTATATATTATTTGTTACGTTATAACGTAATATTATATAAATTATACGTTGACCATTAACAACGGACTTCGGCCTGGGATAACAAATCTAATCGGTCTAATCGGGATTACCCGTACATGGGACTTGAACGGAAAAATCACAGTCAGTGGACGACGATACCCACAACCAAAATAGTTTGTCAACTCGTCATAAATGATTTTAATGAAAAATAACAAACGTTTTGTTTACCATCCATAGTTCATGTCACTAAAAAACATTAAAAAACATACTCGATTTTCAATACAGATATTCTAGAAAAGTATTTAAAACGCTAATTGCAAATACAAAAGTATTTTAAACACGTATTCGAGTACCGTATTTGAATACTTTTAACCAAATACATTACAACACTGAATATAGAACCACATTAAAAAAAAAAAAAAAAAAATGTGTGCTGCACCGGGATCAGTGTTGTATATTATCTAGATAGATTTATCTAGATAAATTATCTAGATAATTTTTTTTTTATCTTTTATCTTCTATAGATGAATTCAAAATGAGCTATCTGAGTCATTATCTTAGATTAATATGTAAGTCATCTAGATAAAATAAATTTAATAAGCGCTTATTTTTTATCCAATACCCACAAAAATTCGAGTTTCTCGGTTACATTTTTTTTTCAATTTTCTATCCAAAATAAATTCAACTACAGAAATCCTAAATAATCTTTTTTTCTGTGTCACAATGTTGGATTTATCAAACGGACGGGTGACGCGATATTCCATGGGAGCAAGCGAGTGTCCGAGCTACCCGTGGACTACGATCGGAAACGCGAATGTTTTCAATAATAGTCTACAATTTACACTATACACGTTGATTAAATATATGTATAATTAATTATTCAATGCTATACAGAAAATAGTTCTACGTAATAATCGTCGCCCGCGTCAGAAACAAACGAATTTGTTCCTACGCGGCGACAATTTTATTATCGCCCGCCCGTCTGATTACCGTTCAAATAGGACTTTCCATTAATAAAACCTATTTTTAATTTTATCGCGTCACCCACCCACCCGCCATCCATTTGCAAATTCCCGTTCAGTTTGGACGCTCCGTACACGTGTGTTAATAATCAATTAGAAATTTTATAATACTTATGTAGTAAAAAAAAATTATCTTTTTTTTTTTATCTAAATAAATTGTAATTAATTATTTATCTTTATCTAGATAATTACAATTTTAATTATCTTTTATCTTAATCTAGATAATTTTATTGTCTAACATCTTTTATCTTTATCTAAATAAATTAATATTTATCTTTATACAAACACTGACCGGGATAGAAGCGAAAACGCGTAATAATATGATTATAAACGCGCGGCGTGTGTAATATCGAATAATTAATAATAATAATAATAATAAAAAATATGTAACGAATATTGTGTGTGCGTGTCGGTATTATGAAAAGAAAAAAACGGCGTACGCGTGCCAAATAATATGATATACACGCGCGGCCGCGTATAATCCGTTTATTTAACTCGTTTTACCGCGCGCTGGCGGCACAGCGACCGCGGCGATTGATCGTCGTAGTCGAGCGCGCGTTTCCTTTTCGAAAAAAAAAAAAAAAAATGCTCTAAAAAAAACACGAGATCGAAATACGGAATAAAAAAAAAAAAATGTAAACGAATAAAAAATAAACGCGTATATTGTCGTTATTATTTATGCGTACACGTCCCCCGGCCGGGTCTTCAGAACCCGTGGCCGTACGTCATACGGTTCGCCGCCGGACGAAAATGAAAATGAATAATATTTTTAAAAAAGAAACCGACTTCAACAAACGCATTATAAAGTACGAAATAATCAATAACTTTTTTAGAAATCGGCGCCGAATTTTAAACAAATGCAGAAACGCGCTTTATCAATCTTCTTGTATTGTAATAAATTAGTAAAACGCGTTTCCGCAATTTAATGCCGTTTGAAATTCGGTGCCGATTTCCGAAAAATGTTATCACATACTTTTTAGTGCGTTTTTCTTCTAAAAAAAAATATTTTCATTTCGTCCTTTTTAGTCATAGTAGTTGTATTAGCCATATCGCCGTACATGTTCCTCCTACATTT
>JAIVES010000178.1:0-19875 GCA_032441835.1 Slavum lentiscoides
ATTTGATGGAAAAACTGGAAAATGGGCCGGATTAATCTCATGTTGCAGCCACGAAACCGCGGAGTCTGCGCACGCCTATATGGTTTCATCTATACCATTATCGCGGTATTCCTCGAAACATAATATACATATACTATTATTAATTCTTTATGTCCGCGATTCACAGTTATATATATTATACGTGATAAAATACGTGATTTGTACATATTTTAATTTATACGATGAAGAAGAATCGAATCGAAGGGGAAGATGTTGAAATTTTCGTGTGAAAATTGGTATTTATAATATAAGGATGAGTCACATCGACAGGGGGATTCGTGTTACAGACCGCGCGAGTTACAATATTTTTACGTGAAATTCAAAACGAATGCAATTAAAATTTATCGCAAATTAAACTGTCCGAATACCGCATTTTATCGAAAATTAAAAAGCGCTATCCGTATTACGATGCCATCTTCTATAATGAATAATATAACCAGCTATCTATTATGAAAATATAATCTAGAATAATAAATTTGTATATTACGACCCGTTCGAGCACTAAAAAAAAAAACGGGCGGTAAAATTATTGTGTTATGCCCCGGTGCCTGCGCGTAATTTGTAGATCCTATCACTGACGGATGTATAATACTCGTACTTACCGCTGCTACTTTTTCCAAAATTACCGTAGATATACACTGGTACAGTATAGCTAACTCGATAGAGATTTACTCGTTCTTCTTATACTTTCTATAAATATTTATAACGTATAAACGGTTCGGTTAAATTTAAACAACTATATTCAAATAACGGCCGGCGTAGGTATAAATCGAGTGCCAAATAATAAATCTATATATCGTTTCCCAAAAGCGGTAAATCGAGTCCCTGCACAGGACTACAAATGAAAACGGTAAATCGAGTGCCGCCTATAAAAATTAAAAAAGGTATATTGAGTCCCGTGTATATACAGGAATGGAAGCGATAAATTGAATCCGCATATATACGCATTTGTATTTACAAGAATCGTCCAGAAAATAATAATGTTACTGCAATACAACGGTGACGCGACCAGAATTTTTCATGGGGAGGGATCCATACTTGTTTAAATGCATAGACATTTCAATTAATCTGGCATACTATAAATTATTATATATTATTAATTTAATTATATAATTATACGTGTATAATATTAACTCGTTATAAATTATATAATTTTCATTGAAGTTTATTATATAGATAAACATTTGAATCATATGAAAACATTTTTAACGTTGAAATTTCAATGGGGGGCCCGGACCCGAAATCTTCTCCTCCTCGGTACGCCCCACGTACAACATTTATGTGAAATCGAAAAATGCGTGTATTTTATTGAAAGTCACCGGGTATATGCGCCACAAATATAATAATCAACTGTTTTCCAACATAATCGCGCATCTATTATAATAAAAATAATAATTTACTAGAGAAAAAATTGTTTTTAATAATAAATTTCTGGGAGACAATCTCTCCAGTCAGTTTCCACGTGGTGCAGTCTCCTGGACAATACAAATAAGCTGGAGTAGATTTTCCTCATTCAATTTCTAGACGGGACTCGCACACATAGAAAAAAAGGAATTGATTTAACATCTAACACAAAGTTAACAGTATATTTGTCAAGTTATACAAATATTGTAGTTGAACTGAAACAAAAACGAGTTATTTTAAGGATATTGTCTGACAATTCAATTATGTTCAAATAAAAATATCATTTTTTTTATTTTAATGAAGTAATGTAGTTAATTTGAAAATAATGGTGCTAATATAAAATTAAGATATCTTAAAATGAGAAATAGAATTATAAATATTTATACAAACTATATTAGTTAATTTGATAAACATTTAAAAAATTATTTTATACATAAAATTGTATTCAAATTACCTACATATTGTTGTTAAAACAACTGAAGTATATTATTATGCAATGCTGAAATCTATATTTAACGGGAATTCCCATTTTAACATAAACATCGTTGTTGTTGTGCGTCCGGGCTGCCCGTCACGGCGGCGTCGCTATTCGATAATCGGCAATCGGCGTAATATTCGAAGCGTGTTCACTGTGCATTGTGGTCTGTGTAATGTGTTGTAAGTGTAATTTTTATTTTCTAAAAAAAGGAAGTAGTGGAATTTTATTGTACCTCATTATTCATTTCATTATGGACCAATATTCAACGGTAAGTGATTATTTAATTATAATTTATAATAGGTATTCTTAAAAAAATTAATTAGTGTTTCCAAATCCTGTTTCACAGCTATGTGTTTTATTTATTGTTTTATATTGTCATATTGTATAGTATAATAAACAGTGTGTTTTAAATTTTTTTACTATTTCATTAGGTTGATGAAGATTTTAAAATTGAAAATCCAATGCCCTTAATGATGATTAGAACACATTTTTGAGTTCATGGAAATATTTTTTACAATTTTTGGTTACAGTAAGAAAATCATCTGTTAAAGATAAACATGCGAAAGAACTCCTAACACAACTGGACTCCTCAGACCAGATTGGAGGTGAGCATAATTTATTTAATCTAAGTAAAACATTAAAGACCAAAATTATTATACCTAATATTTAATTATATAAAAGTAATATAGGTATACAGAATAATTTATGATGACTTATCTCTGAAACTACCTACTTAACGTATACAAATAAGTCATAACTTTTGTAATACTCATTGGCATTCATTTCTAATATATTTATGTATGTATTTTCATATTATCATTAGGTACCTACGTAATAATGTATTTTTAAAAATTTGAATTAATTTCATACTTCAGTTAAAATAAATAAAATAAAGTATACTAACAAACAATTATTGTTTATTATTCAAGCTCTAAAACAATGACACAGATTTCATATTATGTATTTATTACTTTGTGTTTGATTAGTTTCTACCACTTTTTTCAGATTTAAGAACTTCTAATATAATTAGAATATTATTAATACCATATTTAATTTCAATAAAGACACAAATAAAAAAATAATAAATTTGAAACCATCACTACAAAATCTTCTTCAGCCTTTGCTACACACATAACAGTAAGATAATTATTATATTTAAATATCTACATAATGGATATGCAATAAAGTAATTCTAGTAATAGTAATAAATAAAGAATCCTTTTATCGAATGCAATGATTTATCATTACTTTCAAATTTATAGTAATAATAAAACTAAAATATTTGTCTAAGTAATTCACTTAAGCGATATCCACAACACACTGCTGCTCGCCATTTTTTAAATTTAAAATAATTTTAGTTATTTTGTAATTAAATATGTTTTTATTTTATTTATTTTTTAAAACATAGTTTTCATACAGACTTCACACTAAGACAAGATAAATACTTACAGTGGGGTGCTACCATTCAACCATTTATTATGTTTGTTGGTGAAGATGTAACTACTATTTCGTTTTGCTATGTTCGAGTAAATCAGCATTTTTGGTATATTATATTATTATAATCGGTATTTTATTTTATTTATTTGTTTATATATAGTAATGTATAGGTACTGTGCAATTTGTAGTATTATATTGTGCAATATTTTTTAAATTTGTATATAAAAATGTTAAATTTGAATATATGTAACTATTATAATTATTTACTCAATAAAAAAATTATTTACCAAAAAATACCTATGTCTACATAATATGTATATTTATGAAATTGTAAAATTGTTTTAAGTCTAACCAAAACTTGTAGCAATATTAAGTAGGTCTTTCAAAAGTTCAGAAAAAAAAGAAAAATCATCTCAAATTAAAATTCAATAATTTTATACATTCAACAATATATTTTGGTGTTATTTCTACAATATTTAAAGCTCTATTAATAACAATAATACAGTTTGCTAATATAACAACAAACAGTATTTTAACAGCCAATATTTTGTTATTTTAATCACAAATAACGGTTATCTCAGATTTACTGTTATTTATGTTTTAACTAATCATTTTATAGTTGATATAATAAATCATTGTTGTTAGTTTTACAACAAACAATTTATGCAGTTAACCTGAAAATGCGTTGAAATGCGACTAAATTTACCGAATCCGCAAATAACTGACGTATATGCGCGTAACCACGTGCGTATTCACGAAGGGGGGGGGGTCATGGGGTCTAAATCCCCCCCATTGGCCGTATTTTCCAAAACAGAATTAATTTTTTTTTCGGGACGAAAAAATAACGCGTATTATTTCATCCAAGGCGTTTCTCCGAGTCCGTTTTACCAACTAAATACCCGGTATGTGTGATGCTTATAAAAATACGTTTTCGTTATTATTAGGAGACAGGAGTTACTATATTGTTACCGAACGTTATTAAGAGTAGACGCGGTTTAATGGACTTTACAATGTTAGCGATTCATTGACGAGTTCCATTAACAGCTGAGGAACTGGTAGATGATCTGGCAAAAAAGCCAAGAAAATTAGATTTTGTATTATAATAATAAAATTGTATTGAATATTGTATTATTATTATTAATTTTTTATATATTGAAATTATTAAAAATAATATTAAATGTCATAATCAGAGGGGTGTGGGCCCAGAGACCCCGCCCACATATTTTTCTAGAAATTATACAAAACTCCCCGCTTTGAAAAATCCTGAGAACGCCACTGCATGTGACTCAAACGTGCGAGGAACCGGCGGCAGACACTCGACTATAGAGGTAATGTAAAATCGAATAGGTATATATATTTTGGTCACGGGGATCCGTCGCCGAATGACGTAAACCCGATGCGACGGTTGCCAAACATTTTTCACCTTGTCAGTTTTTCATAATAATATTTCACGGTTATTATTAAATGTTTATTATTATCGGAAACGTATACAATTTACAAACATAATGGTGCATTGCGTAGGTGTATGATGTGTGTGTGTTGTACGTAGGTATCTACTCGTACATATTGCAACCGTTGCGGTGCAGGTTTCGACACCGTTCATTAAAACAGACACCTAATTATATACGCGAGCACATACGTCGTAATCGCATAATAAAACGAACGTTTGTGAAACGTATATTATATACACACGCGAATCATATACTATATTAGATTATACGACTTAATGAATATAACGCGTGTTAAATAACAGCGACATCAAACGCAAAATACTCAAAGCGCACACTGCACCACCCCGTGCCATATCCAGCGATTATTATTATTATTAAATTTTGATTTCTGCTGCAGAGCGAATCGAAGATGTCGTTTATTATTTTCTCTACAATCCGTCAGCTGCAGCCTATACTGCAGTGTGCGTAGAGACCTCGAGTTTAAGACAAATTTCTAGTTAGTTTTCAGTTACATAAATATTCAATATTATGAGGGCTTTTCAGAATAAAAAACACTAACCACTAATAGTGTGACCTTGCAGGTAAGAAAATGGCTTAAAAATACGTGAGTGGAGTATTGCCTTATATGGTTGTGAAACTTGGACAATCTGTACGGTTGAGAAAAGGAAACTAGAGGCTTTCGAAACGTGGTGTTATCGTAAAATGCTAAAGATTAAATGGATTTCCTATCGCGGATTATTATTATATATAGACTATATTATATACACTTATGTAATGAATTATTCCTTACCTTTTCGTTGTCAAAAAATAGAAGAAACCGAAAAATAGTGATTTCACAACCACGCGTCGGGATCTATGACGATAGTATTTATTTATTTTCTAAATTTTAGAGTTACAGTTGAATAAAAAAAAACACTTTGGTGACATGTTTATAAACTCGTTACTATAGTTATATAATCAATTATAGCAAGAAGCGTTCTTATATATTATTATATATTAAATCGACAAAAGCAAAATAACAAAATGTACACCAATTTGTACATTTTGGTAATGTTATTACCGGATGAGATAAAACTCAGAATTAATCAGATCAATCCTCATAACGAATTTATATTGTATTATTCGCGCCCATGATTTCATTTATATCTTCCAAACCTTCTTTTAGCATCCTAATGAAACCTGAACCACCTGTCTCTTGCGACATGATGTAATCAGACACTTTTGACGTGTATACCGTAATAAAAAACGAATACTTATCCTACGTTTTTTGAGTTAATTTGAATTTTATCACGGTTACACTTAACTTTGTTTTGGAATCGAATAAATTATTCTTCAATTCTATGTGGGCATGCATACACATTACACATACAAACAACTTGGATATATTAAAAAAAAAAAACACCTTATTTAGTAACAAGGTTTTGTAATAATGGTCGAGTATTTTATTTATTATTTCTTCAATGTTCCAAACAACCCTCACTCTCGGGAAACATAAATTCGGCACTACCAAAATAAATATGTTTATTTTGGAAACTTTTTAAATATTAATTTTTTTTTTTTTTTTAATCACGGCAATTCGTGTGGCCCCAAAGGACGCAAAAGGGCGTGTTTCAGGGTAAAAATTAAAAATTCTAAAATAATTTCTAGTATTCCATGTAAACTATTTGTTGCCTTAACTACATTTCAGTTTCTATACCCATATAATGTACGCACACGTGTAAGGCGTAATTCGATTTGGCCGGTTGCAGTCTCGAGTTTGTTGGAAAGTTAATTGAATAACATTCGTAAATGTAATATATGACACTATATAGTCTCTCAACCCTTTTCTGTAGCACTTGAACTATATAGTAGAATAATAATTAGTTTCGCACTTGGAAAATGCGAGTAATATTTTTATTATAAATGTTGAAAACATACTGACGTCTGATTTTGAATAAAAAATAAAAAACGAAAAAAATATTTTTAATCAGTAATAACACGAAACGTTAAAAAACAGTAGTAATTATTTGTTACATAACAATGTTATATTTAGTTATATCTTCTACAGAAATGATTAAAACAAAGATTTATCTGTTTACGATTTTTTCCTTATCTGTTTTAGAGCAGATATCTGGATGGTGTATTGTTACTATATAGGTAGTAAATATAAAACGTTGTCCATATCATAGTCTGCGGGGGTAGGAAGTATTTAAAAATACTTGCACATTGCAAAATACTTTTATGCTGTAGGAAATTTAAAGAAAGACAAGACAACAGTATCACAATATCGTAGCAGTATAATCATAATCCAGCTGTGGCTAAATGTCAGACAACTTTGAACGCATTCTGGAGGCATAAAATATCGGATCAAATAACAAAAGTGTATGGGGTGCAGTTTGATTTTTCCCATTCAGATAAAATGAAATAGTTTGTGTTTATGCGATTCATTGAGCCAATTAATCAAAGGAAATAAAATCCTCAATAAAGTTCTCAGTTTTGTTAATCCAAATGAACACTTGATATCGAAATGTTATGAATTATTTTATTTATGACTGGCAAAAACATTTAAAACGATTATATAAAAAAACGATATATAAATTTTGATTGATATTTTATTATACAAATGTAATTTATAATTAATTATCGTTTATAACTCATATATGAATTTCAATTACTATAACTTATTATATATTACTTAAGTACAGTTGGATAATGTATAAATGTTTAAGTACCGACCGCCCATAATTTTGCTAATTAATTTTATTGAGGATGGATAAATATTCTATTGTACTGGCTGAATTTTACTGCATATTAAATAGTATTAATAATAATATATGTGATTAAGAATCATATTGAACAGTAAGTGAAAATATATATTCTATTAAATTTAAACGCTATATGAAATAAACACATTTTTCAGAATTTGAGGTCAAAATCAATTAACTTGTCTATAATTTTGCATTTTAATGAACCGTGTTTAAATTAAAAATTACAAACTATAATGCTAGTAATTTTTAAAATTCGTATACCTTACACATACGTTTCTATTGTATTCGTACAACACACATATAGGTGTGTTACACATGATAATCAACGTGCAGTTTTTTACACCGAAATAAATAAATAAATATAAAACAACCAGTAACTAACTTAAAAATGACGGTCACGTATTCTTCTTTTTTTTTTTATCATAACGCGAAAGTATAGTATATATACTCGATAAACTTGTAGTATAATAATTGTACAGAAAGATGTGTGTTACATCCTAATATCATGTAACCGGAAAACAGGAATAGCCTGTAAAATAATGGTACAAATGATTAAAGAGTACTCGTTTTCGTGTTGTATCTGATTCAATTTCGAATGACGTATTAATTGTTTATTATTAAACAGTCGACTGTCACCGCTCGAAGTTCAAGGGGAACGAACAAAATTTTAAATAACGAAAATTTTAACGCAACGGAAAACATTCAAATGATTATTATTTTCGCATAAAATTTACATTATATTTTACGACATTAAACGTTATTCTCATTATTTTTGTGTTACACTATTACAAATTAATAATTGCAGAATAATATTTATTTAAATTTTAACTACGTCTACCAGCAAGTTATGTGGTATTTAAAAAAAAAAAATTTTAATAATAACCTATATACCTACTTATTACCTGAACGTTTAAATTATTCGAGTGAAATTTAGTAAATAAATTAAAATATTTTAATAACAAATGACACGTATAAAAAACGTTATTGTATACATAACTTTCAAAAAACATCTGTGGAACGAAAAATTCTATTGACTTTATCATATTTAGAAGAAAAAAAAAACGTTGAATACTGAAATTATTTTAAATAAGTTTTTTAAACAATTGTAATTGAAAAATAAATTTATAATAATATCGTTCAATTTATATTGAATTCATTCTCATGACATCCAGCTCATATATCTTCTTTTGAAAACAGTTGATCACGTTCTTGTTATGTCATCCTTTCAAATGAAACTCACTGACGAAGAGATTTTAGGCTCGTTGTACAAATTATAAAAAAAAATAATTTTTTTTTGAATCTAGGACGGACGAAAAATTTTAAACAAAATAAGTGGGGGGACGGAATATCCTAACTAAAAGAAGTGGAGTTATGGCATCCCCCATCTTGTCCCCCCACCACTTCGACCACTGGTTACAGGCATAGCTTTTTTTGTGTTTGGATTATACATTATACATCGTTTCGGGTGTATACCTGCACCTGCAGTGCACGCATTAATAATAATAATAATAATAATAATAATAATAATAATAATTAATAATAATAATAATAATAATAATAATAATAATAATAATAATAATAATAATAATAATAATAATAATAATAATAATAGACGCGCGGTACGCGTTATTATTTCGTTATTTATTTGGAAATAGACGAAATGTGTTATTCTTAGAAAATCTGAAAAGCCTTAGGTGGCGGGCGGGATGAATTCGTGATTCGCGCGCAGAATCCTGCGGCACACGCAAACTGCGAGTGGGAAACCGCCGGGAATGTTGTTGCCGGGCTATATAAAAGGTTTTTATTAGCGTCTATTGTGTAAAGAGGTCTTGCACGCGCCGTGCGCGTATGTGATGTGTGTGTGCGTGTGTGTGTGTGTATGCGTGAGAGAAGAAAAATTCGTTTTTGTGTAGTCGCCGCAAGGTCGTTGGTAGTTTTAAAGGTGAAATAATTTTATCGACCCGTTTCGCAATGAAAACTTGCTGATTTTACGAAAACTATTATTCGCCAAAAAAAAAAGTTTTAACAACAAAAGCCCCCCACCCCTTCCGTCGAATCCCATACCGTGATGTGCAGGTTGTGCGCACGCACTCGGAAAGTCTTAAAGAAACATATGTGTGTGAGTGTGAATATACTTACTTAAGAATAGCTGGTGTACCTATTGCATCAGCATCAGCAGCAGCTCTACCGTTGCACGATATGTATATATACATATACACGTCCGCCCGTTCGTTTATATGTAAAAGCTTTATTTAACCGTAAACCCCGAAAGAAAAATCCGTATCAATTTTGAATCTATATGTATAATAATATGTAGGTACACTCGTTTCACCACGCGGTGAAAAAAAAAACAATAAATATAATATAAAACGCGTGTATCATCGAAAAATATTTTAATATTTTATAAATACTTTACAGATTAAACGCCGCAAAAGAGAATATTGAATCGATTCGATTATGATTATATTATTATATTCGATCGGTGTTATCACGAGTTCAGATATACCAGCTAGCAGCTACTATATGTGTATAAGAATTACAGTATAGATCAGCGGTTCCCAAACTTTTTAGGCTCGCGGCGCCCTTTTGAAACTGAGGTTTTCTCACGGCGCCCTAGATAAAATTGATGGCTTTTTAAAATTTTTTTTACATAAAAATAAATAAAACTACAAAAAACTGTGGATAATATTATATAAATATTTATATTGTTATAATTATATGAGTGTATACTTTATAAATTCTTATAATTATTAAGATTTATAAATACATTTTATATTAACGGTCGGCGGCGCGGCGCCCCTTTAAAGACGTCGCGGCGTACCAGGGCGCCGTGGCGCACACTTTGGGAACCGCTGGTATAGGTGGATATGAACGTGTAATTTTATCTAGTAGTTAGAGTTATATTTTTAGATTCTGAGGATTTGTACTGGTTTTACAATGACGTGTTTTTTTAGTTTCTTTTTATGTCTGTACCTACTCAAAAACTCTATCAGAAGGATAGTGCCCCGATCTTTACACAGTCATAAAATTCAAGTAAACGTGAATAGTCAACGACGGAATAACGTTACTCGAAGACTCGCTTTCTGTATAGGTGGTACGTGAAAGACTATGAACACGTCTAAAACTGAAAACCACGAGTTCCTGCTACAGCAGCAGAGTTGTAATCGACGATTGGGCGACAGTGACGAGAAGACTACGAGATCGTCGAATTACGGTACATTTACTACATTACTACGAGACAGATCCTGGATGGTCGTGGACCGATTGATCAGTGGCTGAGTCGATGTGTAATAATACGAACGTCTACACATGCGGTACGACGTGTCGGTTCGGCAGTGTGAATCGTGGTGGTGGTGGTGGTGGTGGTGTTTTCCAACACACTTACATATTTTGTTTTGTTTAAGTTGCGTACGTTCCTTTTAGATCGTGGTGTTTGTTTAATACGAGAGTTTTGTATGTATATTCTTTGAAAAATCCTTTTACTTGGTTATTTGAACAGTCCTGTTCGACTCTGTATATAATCCCTTAATGTAGCTTGTGAACGTATTCTGTTTTTTCTTTGTGCTGAAAGGTATCATATTATATATTATATTGTATAGTTGTCAATTTATGTGGCTCAGCATCTCTCTTGTGTGCTGGAAATCGATCGATCTGATCGTATTCGGAAAGTCAGGCTCGATACATTCGTTAAGATTTAAATGTTTTTTTTTCGCGCGCGTGCATGTGTGGAAATATAATCGATGTTTCGAGAAGAATAACAGTGTCGCGGCACGTTTTATTTGAATAATGGCGAATACGGAAACAACTCATTGAAAACAATTAGTACTATAGGTTTTGTGTTGTTTGCAATAACAATAATGATGTGTGTGTGTGTGTATATCAATACACAAATAATAATTATTACCACGGGACTCCCAGATTTGTCGATCCACTGATCAGGTGGCAAAAGTACCTACTATACTTATCACTTTATTCAAATTTAGAGGCATAATGTAACTTGTAAGATATATTGTCATAAACCGTGGATTGAGGTAAAATGACGAAACGTACAAATCGATTACATTAAGTAACGAAACACGATATTAATGATAAATCTATTATGACGACTTATTTTCCAATTTTTAGGTCAGGTTATTTTATTCTAGCAGTTTATTGTATATAATAATGTCGGTTGATCTCGCGACAGTGTGAAACGAACATGGTTAAAATCACGAATAAGAATTTTCGTCATCAACAAAACAATATGGGCAACCGCATGTACTTTTTTTAGGTTATCAAAGGTAAATCTACGTAGACTACTACGTTTTTTCTACTAGTTTTTTTCAAAATAGCTGTATATATAACAAGAATATGCAATAAAAGTTAATTATTTAAAAATATATAAGTAAGTCCAAATATGTAATAATACGTAATATCAACCATATAGCTTAAAACAGTCAGCTGATAGTCCTGCAACATATTTTTCTATAATAGAATCATTCGATTATCATCATTCAAGACAAATACGTAAATACATACAAATCCGCACCTTACAGTAGTTATAAATAGTTTTTTTAAAAATATATGAACTCGCTATATATTTCATTTGAACACGACACGGTATTTTCACGTCAATAAGAATAATAAATTACAATACTGCGAAAACAGAACGCTAGAAAAATAAAATTCTAAAGGGTTTTTCGTTATATACCCGCACTCACCCAGAAAAAAAAATTGTCGTTACAAGTTTTTAATAATTTAGACAAATAAGAAAAGGATACGTGAGTACGCAGTACGTACAATATATATATATTATATGTATATATATACGCACACATTTTTAATGTTTAATAGTATAAATGAAACTCGTTTAAACGTTTTAATGGACACAGTTGGACAATTTCAAGTATAATGTATATATATAAAGTTGAAAACGTTTATATTATTTATCCTACATGACTTTGGTTCACAAATGTTCAATTTAATTTTTAATAATCAACAACTACACGTTAAAACTTTACTCACATTTTATACCGTAAATTCAAGGAGAATATAATATATATGTATATATTTAATGGCGTTTAACTGAAACGCGTGTAATATACATTTTTATGTCAAATTATATAATGCAAATGTTACGATGTTTCCGAATTTTATTTAAGAGTATTAAATATTGTATATACGTATAAAACTTTAAATTTAGTACGTTTTCCGTTTATTATTAATTTTAAAGTCCTTTTTTCAGAAGAGGGTGCTGGCGCTTGAACAAATTGTGCTGCAGAATAATCATAAATATTATATATACAGTTCTGTTTATTATTGATAGCGTATACATTGTATATTTTACGTAAGTCTTATTGGACATGGCTATATATATAATAGTATCATTTAAAATTCCTTTTGCGGTTTAAGTACGTCATGATACCGAAAAAAGACGTCAATTCAGAGTTGAAAACGCGTTTTTTTTTTACATTTATGTTTATTTTAATTGCATTAGCTGTCGTGGGAGTGTTTCAATGGGAATTCGCTTTTTAACCTCTGCCGACCTACGTTCACACACACAAACACACACACACAAACACACACACACGCGCGCGCGCAGTATCCGAGGGAAATATTTAAATTAAGCCGGGAGTCGAGGAGAAGGAAGGAAGGAAGGAAAAAAAAAATGAAAAATAAATAAAGGAAAATTCCAGGTCCCCAAATCGATGAGTCGGTTCGATTTTTTTTTCAATCAGTTCAATCACGACGGAAAAAATTGTTCATTGAACCGAAACGAAAACACCAAATCCCTTTTTGCTTTTTATGAATAAGCTTAAAAGAAAGGAAGAAAAAAAAACCTTCATTTTATTTAAAATAATAATATAAGGTGCCGCGCAATTCATTTAAACGATTATTTATCCTTTTATTAATATGGTACAGTGAACAATATCGGGGGTTGGGCGGAGGAAATACTTTCAATGTTTTTCCATAAATACGGTATTAGCGATCGGACGGAAGGTCTTTTGGAGCAACGATTCTATTTGTTACGTAATTATTTTTAATAATTCTTAGGGTTAAGTCGATTTCTATACGGTGCAGCGGTTAAAAATATACATGTATATATATTATCAGAATTTTTATTATTATTATTATTATTCATTAAAACATTTGATCGAATATAATATTGTGTTCGCAGCGATCCGTATAAAATATTTATCGTTGAGAACAAAATATATAACTGTATACAAACTACTTAAGTATTTTAAACGTTAATACAATTATGTGTTTTGTAATTTAAAAAGAAGAAAAAAAAACTCAAATTATAAAGTCGTAAGTATAAACCGATTTATTCTCGTTAAAAGAATGGATAATTTTTAATTGTTAAAATCTAAATTTTGATATATACGAGTAAGATAAATGAAAATTCGACCGAAATGTTCCGATTGAAAAACGAAGAAATCAATTTTTTATATTAAAGAAGTATTGACGCGAAATTAAAACTTACGTTTATATAAACGTTAATTTTTAACGATATATTTCACAAAGAGTGTATACGAAATATATATATTTAACCATTATTTATGTATTTTAAATGTTGTAGAAATAGGAATATTTAAACGTTTTAATTACAATTCTCGTCGAATAAATTATCTGTGTAAGTATACACGTTTGTATATATGTATATTTCGGCTTAATTTTTTTCTTTCTACCGCGTTTTTTTTTTTTTTTTTGTTTGTTTGTTTGTGGGACAGTCGCAAACCTTCCTATACATAATCACCTTTTAAATTATGCTGAAACGGAAACCTCGGAAAGCCCGAGCGTTTCGAGTTTGTCACGTAGGACGTCATCTATAATCAAAATGTTTACAAAAATGCTGATCTTCGTTCCCGCGAGCGCCCAGGTTTAAACGTGGGATTATGGTTTGCGTTGTTGAGGGTGAAAAGTTTTTATTTTTAGAGAGAACAATGGGCATGTTTGCAATGGCGACGTTTGGAATAAAAAAAAAAAAAAGAAGTTTTTTTTTCTCTTGTTTAGAAAAGGGATCGGGACTTTTAAATTGTTTCTGGAAGATTTCGGAGTTTTACACCTGTATGATAATTTTGTGAAATCCGGCAAAACGTAAAAGCTTATAGTGGTTTTTTTTTTTTTAGTACCTAGATTTTTTAATCTCAATGCAGCAGTATAGCACAATACGTATGATAATTATACGACAATGTTTCCTCTTATATATTAATCGATAATAATAGATGACATGCAACAACCGCAGCGAGAACGTGTGTCTGAAATAAATTGTATTATAAACGTAAAATGTATAAATATGTACTATATTTAAATGTTCGATTTCGGTTTAAAATCCGATAATTAAATAAAATTGTAACAGTCGAAAGTGAAAAAAAAAATCATATTTGGGAACTGTTTTTTATTTGAAAGTATAACTGTGATTGCAAAACGTCAAACACGATTATTTTTCGATTCGTTTACTATTAAAAATCAATAAATTAAGTTGGTTTATACGAGTACATTGCATTACATAATAGGTACTATATAATAAGACCGAATTTAACGCTCAGAAAAATATCGGTTTAATAACAATGCGATTACTATTGATTTTAGCGAGATATAATGCTCGTAATAAACAATTTTATAATAAGATATCAAATTTATACGCTAATTACATGCGTATACGAATTGAAATCAAATGTAAATAATCACACGTTTTGTTGAATAAATCAAATTCTGTAGATCAACTGGCCGAAAATGCATTTTCTGTGTTCCGACACCTTTTAACAATACGGGTTTGTTGGTTTAAACTATTAAAATTAGAATACTGCGGGTTGGGTTGAGCACACCGTACATTCGGTATTGAAAAAATAGTTTCTTCTTCATTGGTCGAAAATCGATATTATTTTACGTGCTAATCCGTTTTTCTAAAAACAGAAAGTTCTTTTTTTCTCCCCCCCAAAAAAAATATCCACCATTTTTAGAAAAAAGTTTTAACCCTTGAAATTTTCGAAAAAAATATATGTATTTTCGTTTATAAATACATTATTTGTTTTAATTTTTTTTTTATGGAATTATCAATATTTGTTAGGGATTGATAAGCACAATAAATGCCGAATTTTATTTAGGTATCGAAGAATAATTTTGTAAATGTATTGATAAGATAGAATTCTCTAAACATATGTTTATTAAGTTTTTTTTTGTAATACTCAAGTATAAGCATACATCTTTTTCGTTGGAAAACGAAATTTGTTTTTCTTTGTTATGGCATTTTCTTTTTTTTACACATCGTCCAATTATCCCAAAAATATATGTATTATAACAAACTGTAATTTATAAATTACATTTAATAATTAAATTTATAAATGTTCTCCAAAAATGCTGTATGGCGTAAATTCAATAATAATAATAATAATAATAATAATAATAATAATAATAATAATAATAAAATCGTAATAATAATAATATATAATAATAATAATAATAATAATAATAATAATAATAATAATAATAATAATAATAATAAATAATAATAATAATAATAATAATAATAATAATAAAAATAAAATAGTAATAATATAATATTGATAAACGAGTAATCTATTTTGTAGGATACCTTATATCGCATACGCGTAGTACATTTTAATTAATTTTTTTTTTTTTATTATTATTATTTGTACTTACATTAACTATATCGTATTCATTAATTTTTTTATTTCAGATAATTAAAAACAAAAATCACGTAGTTCCCCCCTCCCATTCATTCATATTAATTTTGAAATCAATTTTCCGTTTAAAGACTTGAAGTATATATCGATTACTATAAATGGAATTCCTAATTAGACAATTAACAAAACTAACAAATCGAACATATATATATATATTATATTACTTGCAGTACGTAACGATATCAATTATTGTCAGTTTTTGTTCAGTCCCCATGGCAGCAAGTTATAAAATAAATTGCTGTCAGTCATTTTACAGGAGACAGATATAGGAGCGATAAATATTCAATGTTTGACAGTTGAAATTGATCAAAAAACAATTATTTTTATTATTAATTATTTATTAATAATAATAATAATAATAATAATAATAATAATAATAATAATAATAATAATAATAATAATAATGATAAAGATAATGATGATAATGATAAAGATAATGACGATATAATGATAATAATAATAATTACAATAATAAAATGTATTCTACGTGCCGGGCATGAGATTGTTCTTATTATAATATATTATCCTTTATACTAGCCGTGATCGAAACAGTATAATAAATAATAATGTACATACGAATAAACGGACTGTACTTCGAGTTTTTAGAAAAGGGTTGTGTCGTACGTGTCCGAGGAGGACAGAGCGTTTAAAATAAAATAATCGTACGCGTATATAATACGTTAACGTCGTCGTCGTGCGCGACGTGACTGTTCGTGGCGCGGTAACTGACGTCAATTATTGTGATTATCGTAATCGTTTTGAAACCATCGAGTTGAAATATCACGTACCTCGTGTCGTATGTGTATTATATACGTCTGAATATTTGAGTGACGAGGAAGCAGAACTGTAGTGGCGAGACTGCAGGTCCAGGCGAAAATCGACGTCGTGAAAGTGTCGAAAAATCGCACAAAATCAAGTTTTATGTTACCTATTTCAATATTAGAACGCGTTTTAATGTTTTGGGGTTTTCGCGTGTAATAAAGCAAAAGCTTTGTCTTTAAACATAGCTCGACGATTCGAAGCAAAACGCAACGGCATCGCCACCAAACGATATTTCTGTGAGTTAAAAAAACGACTGACCGAAACCAGCAAAATTTTAGCACAAAATTCGTTTATGCAAACAAATGGAAAAAAAGTAACGATAAATTATAAATTACAAAAGGATACAAAATTGTGTATTGAAAAATTGAAATATCCTCTTGACGTTAAGAGAAGAGAGTAAGTAATAATTACTCGATCTAGAATAGTCCACTCCCATCTCACGCATGCTTACCTCATTAGAAATGAACCAGCACCGGTACGTGATATTTGTAATGAAACTCTGTCAATAGAACACATAATAATCAACTACCCCAAATACACCGAAGCACGCAAGATCCTTAACATCTCTCCTACTCTTCAACAGGCCCTCAACGAAGAGAACACTGTTGCAATTTGGTACATTTTTTCACAATATAAACTTAAGCCGTAGATTGTAATTTCTCAAAAACATAATGATCATACTTTCATTAATATATCACATATATATATATATATTAAGATTTATTTTTATTATTAAGTTACTGTAGGCTAAAAACCATTGTTGTTGAAGCCTTTATCAATGTAAAAAAAAAAAAGAAAAAGAAAAAATAAATTATAAATATAAAGACGGAAGACGCGTGTAAACGGTCAAAATATATGGCCGTGAAACGCTCTTTGATCAATTAAATTGATTTTTACCCGGAAGAATTAGAGTGTTTCGAACGGTTTTATATATGCATTTAGTTTTAAATCCGATCGTTCTATTTAGACTTACTAAACTGTATTTACGATCAAAATACGTATTTGTTCTACCTGCAGTGTTTAAATATAGGAAACCTTAGGCGGTTTTTTTTCTACTACAAACGAGACTGCAACACGTGAACGAATTTTCAGTAAATATTAATACAGTAGATCACAAGACCACAGGAGAGGGTGAACAATATATGGGAATGTGGATCCGTTGTACGTTGTACTACGACGATATTGTCGACAAAAAAAACAACGCGATAAATCACAATAATATTTTCAATTAGTTTGAAAGAGAGTACAATTTTTCGTTTGGAAATCGCGTTTAAATAGTTATATGCAATTTATTTCATTATATACGTCGATTAAATATAAAATTATTATTATTTAAACGTTTTCCACGTTCGCATGTGCGAGCGGGGAAAGGGTGATACGAACTACGAAGGCGGAAAATTATGGAATTATCAGGAACGTTATGATATATAGGCTATGGATGTGGCTTGCCGATCGATTATATTATTACACTCCTGGACGATTCATAATCGTCGACACGGGTCGATGATATCCGCGGTTTTACTAGATATATTTCACCTCCGGCTGAAGTATGCGGCATATATTATATTATATTTTACGCTTTAGCGAGACAGATAATATAGTCTTCACACGGAAAATATTATTACATATTTTTATTAAACCGATTTTTGTATAATTCTTTTCAATATTACTAGATTAAAAAAAAAAAGGTGTAACGAATATAATATATAATGTGATATACACCACGCGTGAAATATTCAAAACATATTATATTTGGTCTTAACGTTTCAAATCGTGTATTAATCTTAGATATGTTGGTTTTAAAATGATGTAATTTACACGTATACGCATTAAACATATATATAGACAAGCTTCCAAATCGCTGAACATCGTTATAGTCGCCTACAGGCCCCCCACATGAATTTTTCAACTACGGTACTGTAAATATGTCCGGGCCCTCAATGTATATTAATATATTTATAATCATCTTATGACCCCTGGTGGTTGGGGTTAGAATAGACCACCGGTTGTCCCTGCCTGTCGTAAGAGGCGACAAATGGGACTTGTAGGAGGGCAGCAGCTCCTACAATATTGAGTGTAGGTGCAGGTAACCTCGTAGAGGTAGAAACAGCTACACGTCAAATAATAAACAGCAGATATGGCAGCCATATAACTGGTGATTACACTGCGATGCGGAAGGCAAATAGGAAACCACCGCATTAATATTCCTTAGTTAAAGCAATGAACATGACGTTCTCTCAAGTAAAATATTCCGGAGGTAAAATAGTCCCCCGTTCGGATCTCCGGGTGGGGACTACTAGAGAGGAAAGAATGGTCAAGGAAAGTAGACAAGATAGAAAAATAGCAACCTGGAATGTACGAACCCTACTACAATGTGGGAAACTGGATAATTTAAAAATAGAAATGGCAAGGATGAACATTGATATTCTGGGAATTTCGGAAGTAAGATGGCCTGAAGCTGGAAATATATGGAGTGGAGATTATAGATTTATATACTCAGGCACATCTGCTGAAAACCCTGGAAGGGGAGGAGTTGGCATAATGCTTAGAAAAGACATTGGAAAGAAAGTGAAAAGTTACGTGCAGTACAGTGAAAGGATTATTCTTGTTAAAATAGAAACCAAACCAAAAGACACAATCATAGTACAAGTCTATATGCCAACCTCCAACAGTAATGATAGCCAAGTAGAAGAAGTATATGAACAAATGGAGAAAGCTATTGAAACAATCAAAGGAGAAGAAAATCTGATCATCATGGGAGACTGGAACGCAATAGTAGGAGAAGGAAAAGGAGAAAGAAATATTAT
>JAIVES010000086.1:0-16919 GCA_032441835.1 Slavum lentiscoides
AATAACTCCCAAACGCGTAGGACCAATACAAGTGGCCGAAAAACGTTCGTGAACGTAAAAATACGAAAAAACGCGAAAAACACGAAAAAAACGCAAAACACGCGGTTTTTGTGCTATATCTCCGTCAGTTTTATCCGATTTAGAATTTTCTACAGAAATACAAATACGACGCCCGTAGCTTTTGTTTGGTGTATAATTGAGGTCTCGGAGACAAATAGATGGTGAAATGTGGAAAAAACCCGTTGTGTTGGACATTTTTGACCGTATTTTCCCGCGCAATACACTAAAATCGATATTTCGATCGATATTTTGCTCAAATTGCAAATTTTTGCGGCAAATGATTTTCTCGCGTGATCGGCTACCTATTTGATACCAAACACGGCTAGTCTATTCCTATTGGAACCGCCTGAAATGGGCGTTTGACCATTTTTTTTGCACTTTTATGGCTTCATCGAAACAGAAAAATCGGCGCTACGACCTGAGTTTTTACGAAATCTTGATTCCGTCTTTTCGATGAGATAGATCTCGTTCTCTTGTTGATTATGATGTATGTTAATAGGGTATGAATTCGCAAAATGCGCGCATATTTTCCAAAAAACAGCGTTTTTTCGTTTGTCGAATTTTTTTTGGTTTCAAACCCCATATCTTCTAGGAAAATGAACGTATCTTAAATTTTTGACGGAAAAAGCAACCTGACGTCCGTATCTGTCGTTTGGTATATAAACAAGGTCTCGAGACCAATAGATGCCGAGATAAATGGAAAAAACCCGTTTTGTTGGACCTTTTTTTTTCATATTTTCCCGCGCAATACGCACTATGGAATGTTGTTTACGAACGAATACCAAATATTTCGGGTCATCAAAACAGAAAAAAGCGGTTTTTCGCCATATCTCAGTCTATTTTATCCGATTTGGAAAATTTCGACGGTTTCGGAATCCGCGTGGCCTCCTCTTTCTTCGATCTAATAACTCCCAAACGCGTAGGACCAATACAAGTGGCCGAAAAACGTTCGTGAACGTAAAAAATACGAAAAAACGCGAAAAAAGCGGTTTTTTCGCTATATCTCAGTCTATTTTATCCGATTTGGAAAATTCCGACGGTTTCGGAATCCGCGTGGCCTCCTCTTTCTTCGATCTAATAACTCCCAAACGCGTAGGACCAATACAAGTGGCCGAAAAACGTTCGTGAACGTAAAAAATACGAAAAAAACGCGAAAAAAGCGGTTTTTTCGCTATATCTCAGTCTATTTTATCCGATTTGGAAAATTCCGACGGTTTCGGAATCCGCGTGGCCTCCTCTTTCTTCGATCTAATAACTCCCAAACGCGTAGGACCAATACAAGTGGCCGAAAAACGTTCGTGAACGTAAAAAATACGAAAAAAACGCGAAAAAAGCGGTTTTTTCGCTATATCTCAGTCTATTTTTATCCGATTTGGAAAATTCCGACGGTTTCGGAATCCGCGTGGCCTCCTCTTTCTTCGATCTAATAACTCCCAAACGCGTAGGACCAATACAAGTGGCCGAAAAACGTTCGTGAACGAAAAAAACGCGAAAAACGCGGTTTTTCGCTATATCTCAGTCTATTTTTATCCGATTTGGAAAATTCCGACGGTTTCGGAATCCGCGTGGCCTCCTCTTTCTTCGATCTAATAACTCCCAAACGCGTAGGACCAATACAAGTGGCCGAAAAACGTTCGTGAACGTAAAAAATACGAAAAAAACGCGAAAAAGCGGTTTTTTCGCCATATCTCAGTCTATTTTATCCGATTTGAAAAATTTCGACGGTTTCGGAATCCGCGTGGCCTCCTCTTTCTTCGATCTAATAACTCCCAAACGCGTAGGACCAATACAAGTGGCCGAAAAACGTTCGTGAACGTAAAAAATACGAAAAAAACGCGAAAAAGCGGTTTTTTCGCAATATCTCAGTCTATTTTATCCGATTTGGAAAAATTCCGACGGTTTCGGAATCCGCGTGGCCTCCTCTTTCTTCGATCTAATAACTCCCAAACGCGTAGGACCAATACAAGTGGCCGAAAAACGTTCGTGAACGTAAAAAATACGAAAAAAACGCGAAAAAAGCGGTTTATTCGCTATATCTCAGTCTATTTTTATCCGATTTGAAAAATTTCGACGGTTTCGGAATCCGCGTGGCCTCCTCTTTCTTCGATCTAATAACTCCCAAACGCGTAGGACCAATACAAGTGGCCGAAAAACGTTCGTGAATGTAAAAAACACGAAAAAAACGCGAAAAAAGCAGTTTTTTCGCCATATCTCAGTCTATTTTTATCCGATTTAAAAAATTTCGACGGTTTCGGAATCCGCGTGGCCTCCTCTTTCTTCGACCTAATAACTCCCAAACACGTAGGACCAATACAAGTGGCCGAAAAACGTTCGTGAACGAAAAAAACGCGAAAAACGCGGTTTTTTTGCCATAACTCAGTCTATTTTTATCCGATTTGGAAAATTCCGACGGTTTCGGAATCCGCGTGGCCTCCTCTTTCTTCGATCTAATAACTCCCAAACGCGTAGGACCAATACAAGTGGCCGAAAAACGTTCGTGAACGTAAAAAATACGAAAAAAACGCGAAAAACACGAAAAAAAACGCAAAACACGCGGTTTTTGTGCTATATCTCCGTCAGTTTTTATCCGATTTAGAATTTTTCTACAGAAATACAAATACGACGCCCGTAGCTTTTGTTTGGTGTATAATTGAGGTCTCGGAGACAAATAGATGGTGAGAAATGTGGAAAAAACCCGTTGTGTTGGACATTTTTTGACCGTATTTTCCCGCGCAAAACACTAAAAATCGATATTTCGATCGATATTTTGCTCAAATTGCAAATTTTTGCGGCAAATGATTTTCTCGCGTGATCGGCTACCTATTTGATACCAAACACGGCTAGTCTATTCCTATTGGAACCGCCTGAAATGGGCGTTTGACCATTTTTTTTGCACTTTTATGGCTTCATCGAAACAGAAAAATCGGCGCTACGACCTGAGTTTTACGAAATCTTGATTCCGTCTTTTCGATGAGATAGATCTCGTTCTCTTGTTGATTATGATGTATGTTAATAGGGTATGAATTCGCAAAATGCGCGCATATTTTTCAAAAACAGCGTTTTTTCGTTTGTCGAATTTTTTTTGGTTTCAAACCCCATATCTTCTAGGAAAATGAACGTATCTTAAATTTTTTGACGGAAAAAGCAACCTGACGTCCGTATCTGTCGTTTGGTATATAAACAAGGTCTCGGAGACCAATAGATGCCGAGATAAATGGAAAAAACCCGTTTTGTTGGACCTTTTTTTTTCATATTTTCCCGCGCAATACGCACTATGGAATGTTGTTTACGAACGAATACCAAATATTTCGGGTCATCAAAACAGAAAAAAGCGGTTTTTTCGCCATATCTCAGTCTATTTTTATCCGATTTGGAAAATTTCGACGGTTTCGGAATCCGCGTGGCCTCCTCTTTCTTCGATCTAATAACTCCCAAACGCGTAGGACCAATACAAGTGGCCGAAAAACGTTCGTGAACGTAAAAATACGAAAAAACGCGAAAAAAGCGGTTTTTCGCTATATCTCAGTCTATTTTTATCCGATTTGGAAAATTCCGACGGTTTCGGAATCCGCGTGGCCTCCTCTTTCTTCGATCTAATAGGTCCCGAACGCGTAGGACCAATACAAGTGACCGAAAAACGTTCGTGAACGTAAAAAACACGAAAAAAACGCAAAAAAAGCGGTTTTATCTGCGTACCACAGTCAGTATTGTGGAAAAAACACATTTTGTAGAATTTTTTTTTTTCACATTTTCCCGCGCAATACGCACTACGGAACGTTGTTTACGACCGAATAACAAATATTTCGTATCATCAAAACAGAAAAATCGACATTCCGATCGCAATTACCACCGGATATCAATGCGGACTTTTGCATAATACAGTGCTCGGTCGCCGACTGCCTATGACGTATGTGAAGAGAGATTGAAATTAAAAAAATACATGAAAAAACGCGAAAAAGCGGTTTTTTTGCCATAACTCAGTCTATTTTTATCCGATTTGAAAAATTTCGACGGTTTCGGAATCCGCGTGGCCTCCTCTTTCTTCGATCTAATAACTCCCAAACGCGTAGGACCAATACAAGTGGCCGAAAAACGTTCGTGAACGTAAAAATACGAAAAAAACGCGAAAAAAGCGGTTTTTCGCTATATCTCAGTCTATTTTTATCCGATTTGGAAAATTTCGACGGTTTCGGAATCCGCGTGGCCTCCTCTTTCTTCGATCTAATAACTCCCAAACGCGTAGGACCAATACAAGTGGCCGAAAAACGTTCGTGAACGTAAAAATACGAAGAAAACGCGAAAAAGCGGTTTTTCGCTATATCTCAGTCTATTTTTATCCGATTTGGAAAATTCCGACGGTTTCGGAATCCGCGTGGCCTCCTCTTTCTTCGATCTAATAACTCCCAAACGCGTAGGACCAATACAAGTGGCCGAAAAACGTTCGTGAACGTAAAAAATACGAAAAAAACGCGAAAAACGCGGTTTTTTCGCCATATCTCAGTCTATTTTTATCCGATTTGGAAAATTCCGACGGTTTCGGAATCCGCGTGGCCTCCTCTTTCTTCGATCTAATAACTCCCAAACGCGTAGGACCAATACAAGTGGCCGAAAAACGTTCGTGAACGTAAAAAATACGAAAAAAACGCGAAAAAAGCGGTTTATTCGCTATATCTCAGTCTATTTTTATCCGATTTGAAAAATTTCGACGGTTTCGGAATCCGCGTGGCCTCCTCTTTCTTCGATCTAATAACTCCCAAACGCGTAGGACCAATACAAGTGGCCGAAAAACGTTCGTGAATGTAAAAAACACGAAAAAAACGCGAAAAAAGCAGTTTTTTCGCCATATCTCAGTCTATTTTATCCGATTTAAAAAATTTCGACGGTTTCGGAATCCGCGTGGCCTCCTCTTTCTTCGACCTAATAACTCCCAAACACGTAGGACCAATACAAGTGGCCGAAAAACGTTCGTGAACGAAAAAAACGCGAAAAACGCGGTTTTTTTGCCATAACTCAGTCTATTTTTATCCGATTTGGAAAATTCCGACGGTTTCGGAATCCGCGTGGCCTCCTCTTTCTTCGATCTAATAACTCCCAAACGCGTAGGACCAATACAAGTGGCCGAAAAACGTTCGTGAACGTAAAAAATACGAAAAAAACGCGAAAAACACGAAAAAAAACGCAAAACACGCGGTTTTTGTGCTATATCTCCGTCAGTTTTTATCCGATTTAGAATTTTCTACAGAAATACAAATACGACGCCCGTAGCTTTTGTTTGGTGTATAATTGAGGTCTCGGAGACAAATAGATGGTGAAATGTGGAAAAAACCCGTTGTGTTGGACATTTTTGACCGTATTTTCCCGCGCAATACACTAAAATCGATATTTCGATCGATATTTTGCTCAAATTGCAAATTTTTGCGGCAAATGATTTTCTCGCGTGATCGGCTACCTATTTGATACCAAACACGGCTAGTCTATTCCTATTGGAACCGCCTGAAATGGGCGTTTGACCATTTTTTTTGCACTTTATGGCTTCATCGAAACAGAAAAATCGGCGCTACGACCTGAGTTTTACGAAATCTTGATTCCGTCTTTTCGATGAGATAGATCTCGTTCTCTTGTTGATTATGATGTATGTTAATAGGGTATGAATTCGCAAAATGCGCGCATATTTTCAAAAACAGCGTTTTTTCGTTTGTCGAATTTTTTTTGGTTTCAAACCCCATATCTTCTAGGAAAATGAACGTATCTTAAATTTTTGACGGAAAAAGCAACCTGACGTCCGTATCTGTCGTTTGGTATATAAACAAGGTCTCGGAGACCAATAGATGCCGAGATAAATGGAAAAAACCCGTTTTGTTGGACCTTTTTTTCATATTTTCCCGCGCAATACGCACTATGGAATGTTGTTTACGAACGAATACCAAATATTTCAGGTCATCAAAACAGAAAAAAGCGGTTTTTCGCCATATCTCAGTCTATTTTATCCGATTTGGAAAATTTCGACGGTTTCGGAATCCGCGTGGCCTCCTCTTTCTTCGATCTAATAACTCCCAAACGCGTAGGACCAATACAAGTGGCCGAAAAACGTTCGTGAACGTAAAAATACGAAAAAAACGCGAAAAAAGCGGTTTATTCGCTATATCTCAGTCTATTTTATCCGATTTGGAAAATTCCGACGGTTTCGGAATCCGCGTGGCCTCCTCTTTCTTCGATCTAATAACTCCCAAACGCGTAGGACCAATACAAGTGGCCGAAAAACGTTCGTGAACGTAAAAAACGAAAAAAACGCGAAAAAAGCGGTTTTTCGCCATATCTCAGTCTATTTTTATCCGATTTGGAAAATTTCGACGGTTTCGGAATCCGCGTGGCCTCCTCTTTCTTCGATCTAATAACTCCCAAACGCGTAGGACCAATACAAGTGGCCGAAAAACGTTCGTGAACGTAAAAAATACGAAAAAACGCGAAAAAAGCGGTTTTTTCGCTATATCTCAGTCTATTTTTATCCGATTTGGAAAATTCCGACGGTTTCGGAATCCGCGTGGCCTCCTCTTTCTTCGATCTAATAACTCCCAAACGCGTAGGACCAATACAAGTGGCCGAAAAACGTTCGTGAACGTAAAAATACGAAAAAACGAAAAAAAAAAAAGCGGTTTTTTCGCTATATCTCAGTCTATTTTATCCGATTTGGAAAATTCCGACGGCGATCTATAACCACCAGTCAAGTGGCCGAAAAATTCGTGGAAAAAACGCCATTTGTCTATTTTAGAATTTTTTTTCGACGCGTTTCTTTCTTCGATCGCAATACGCACAATACGGCCGAACGTTGTTTACGACCGAATAACTATTGGAACCGCCTGAAATGGGCGGACCATTTTTTATTTCGTATCATCAAAACGATGAGATAAAATCGACTAATAAGCGTTTTTTACCACCGGATATCAATGCGGACCAATACAAGTGGCCGAAAAACGTTCGTGAATTAAAAAATACGAAAAAACGCGAAAAAAGCGGTTTTTCGCCATATCTCAGTCTATTTTTATCCGATTTGAAAAATTTCGACGGTTTCGGAATCCGCGTGGCCTCCTCTTTCTTCGATCTAATAACTCCCAAACGCGTAGGACCAATACAAGTGGCCGAAAAACGTTCGTGAACGTAAAAAATACGAAAAAAACGCGAAAAAAGCGGTTTATTCGCTATATCTCAGTCTATTTTCATCCGATTTGAAAAATTTCGAAGGTTTCGGAATCCGCGTGGCCTCCTCTTTCTTCGATCTAATAACTCCCAAACGCGTAGGACCAATACAAGTGGCCGAAAAACGTTCGTGAATGTAAAAAACACGTAAAAAACGCGAAAAAAGCAGTTTTTTCGCCATATCTCAGTCTGTTTTTATCCGATTTAAAAAATTCCGACGGTTTCGGAATCCGCGTGGCCTCCTCTTTCTTCGACCTAATAACTCCCAAACACGTAGGACCAATACAAGTGGCCGAAAAACCTTCGTGAACGAAAAAAACGCGAAAAACGCGGTTTTTTTGCCATAACTCAGTCTATTTTTATCCGATTTGGAAAATTCCGACGGTTTCGGAATCCGCGTGGCCTCCTCTTTCTTCGATCTAATAACTCCCAAACGCGTAGGACCAATACAAGTGGCCGAAAAACGTTCGTGAACGTAAAAAATACGAAAAAAACGCGAAAAACACGAAAAAAAACGCAAAACACGCGGTTTTTGTGCTATATCTCCGTCAGTTTTTATCCGATTTAGAATTTTTCTACAGAAATACAAATACGACGCCCGTAGCTTTTGTTTGGTGTATAATTGAGGTCTCGGAGACAAATAGATGGTGAGAAATGTGGAAAAAACCCGTTGTGTTGGACATTTTTTGACCGTATTTTCCCGCGCAATACACTAAAAATCGATATTTCGATCGATATTTTGCTCAAATTGCAAATTTTTTGCGGCAAATGATTTTCTCGCGTGATCGGCTACCTATTTGATACCAAACACGGCTAGTCTATTCCTATTGGAACCGCCTGAAATGGGCGTTTGACCATTTTTTTTGCACTTTTATGGCTTCATCGAAACAGAAAAATCGGCGCTACGACCTGAGTTTTACGAAATCTTGATTCCGTCTTTTCGATGAGATAGATCTCGTTCTCTTGTTGATTATGATGTATGTTAATAGGGTATGAATTCGCAAAATGCGCGCATATTTTCAAAAACAGCGTTTTTTCGTTTGTCGAATTTTTTTTGGTTTCAAACCCCCATATCTTCTAGGAAAATGAACGAATCTTAAAATTTTTGACGGAAAAAGCAACCTGACGTCCGTATCTGTCGTTTGGTATATAAACAAGGTCTCGGAGACCAATAGATGCCGAGATAAATGGAAAAAACCCGTTTTGTTGGACCTTTTTTTTTCATATTTTCCCGCGCAATACGCACTATGGAATGTTGTTTACGAACGAATACCAAATATTTCGGGTCATCAAAACAGAAAAAAGCGGTTTTTTCGCCATATCTCAGTCTATTTTTATCCGATTTGGAAAATTTCGACGGTTTCGGAATCCGCGTGGCCTCCTCTTTCTTCGATCTAATAACTCCCAAACGCGTAGGACCAATACAAGTGGCCGAAAAACGTTCGTGAACGTAAAAAATACGAAAAAAACGCGAAAAAAGCGGTTTTTTCGCTATATCTCAGTCTATTTTTATCCGATTTGGAAAATTCCGACGGTTTCGGAATCCGCGTGGCCTCCTCTTTCTTCGATCTAATAACTCCCAAACGCGTAGGACCAATACAAGTGGCCGAAAAACGTTCGTGAACGAAAAAACGCGAAAAACGCGGTTTTTTCGCCATATCTCAGTCTATTTTTATCCGATTTGGAAAATTCCGACGGTTTCGGAATCCGCGTGGCCTCCTCTTTCTTCGATCTAATAACTCCCAAACGCGTAGGACCAATACAAGTGGCCGAAAAACGTTCGTGAACGTAAAAAACACGAAAAAAACGCAAAAAAAGCGGTTTTATCTGCGTACCACAGTCAGTATTGTGGAAAAAACACATTTTGTAGAATTTTTTTTCACATTTTCCCTAATAACGCAATACCAATACGCACTACGGAACGTTGTTTACGACCGAATAACAAATATTTCGTATCATCAAAACAGAAAAATCGACATTCCGATCGCAATTACCACCGGATATCAATGCGGACTTTTGCATAATACAGTGCTCGGTCGCCGACTGCCTATGACGTATGTGAAGAGAGATTGAAATTAAAAAAATACATGAAAAAACGCGAAAAAAGCGGTTTTTTTGCCATAACTCAGTCTATTTTTATCCGATTTGAAAAATTCCGACGGTTTCGGAATCCGCGTGGCCTCCTCTTTCTTCGATCTAATAACTCCCAAACGCGTAGGACCAATACAAGTGGCCGAAAAACGTTCGTGAACGTAAAAAATACGAAAAAAACGCGAAAAAAGCGGTTTTTCGCTATATCTCAGTCTATTTTTATCCGATTTGAAAAATTTCGACGGTTTCGGAATCCGCGTGGCCTCCTCTTTCTTCGATCTAATAACTCCCAAACGCGTAGGACCAATACAAGTGGCCGAAAAACGTTCGTGAACGTAAAAAATACGAAAAAACGCGAAAAAGCGGTTTTTCGCTATATCTCAGTCTATTTTATCCGATTTGGAAAATTTCGACGGTTTCGGAATCCGCGTGGCCTCCTCTTTCTTCGATCTAATAACTCCCAAACGCGTAGGACCAATACAAGTGGCCGAAAAACGTTCGTGAACGTAAAAAATACGAAAAAAACGCGAAAAAAGCGGTTTTTTCGCTATATCTCAGTCTATTTTTATCCGATTTGGAAAATTCCGACGGTTTCGGAATCCGCGTGGCCTCCTCTTTCTTCGATCTAATAACTCCCAAACGCGTAGGACCAATACAAGTGGCCGAAATACGTTCGTGAACGTAAAAAATACGAAAAAAACGCGAAAAAAGCGGTTTATTCGCTATATCTCAGTCTATTTTCATCCGATTTGAAAAATTTCGAAGGTTTCGGAATCCGCGTGGCCTCCTCTTTCTTCGATCTAATAACTCCCAAACGCGTAGGACCAATACAAGTGGCCGAAAAACGTTCGTGAATGTAAAAAACACGTAAAAAACGCGAAAAAAGCGGTTTTTCGCCATATCTCAGTCTATTTTATCCGATTTAAAAATTCCGACGGTTTCGGAATCCGCGTGGCCTCCTCTTTCTTCGACCTAATAACTCCCAAACACGTAGGACCAATACAAGTGGCCGAAAAACGTTCGTGAACGAAAAAAACGCGAAAAACGCGGTTTTTTTGCCATAACTCAGTCTATTTTTATCCGATTTGAAAAATTCCGACGGTTTCGGAATCCGCGTGGCCTCCTCTTTCTTCGATCTAATAACTCCCAAACGCGTAGGACCAATACAAGTGGCCGAAAAACGTTCGTGAACGTAAAAAATACGAAAAAAACGCGAAAAACACGAAAAAAAACGCAAAACACGCGGTTTTGTGCTATATCTCCGTCAGTTTTATCCGATTTAGAATTTTCTACAGAAATACAAATACGACGCCCGTAGCTTTTGTTTGGTGTATAATTGAGGTCTCGGAGACAAATAGATGGTGAAATGTGGAAAAAACCCGTTGTGTTGGACATTTTTGACCGTATTTTCCCGCGCAAAACACTAAAATCGATATTTCGATCGATATTTTGCTCAAATTGCAAATTTTTGCGGCAAATGATTTTCTCGCGTGATCGGCTACCTATTTGATACCAAACACGGCTAGTCTATTCCTATTGGAACCGCCTGAAATGGGCGTTTGACCATTTTTTTTGCACTTTATGGCTTCATCGAAACAGAAAAATCGGCGCTACGACCTGAGTTTTACGAAATCTTGATTCCGTCTTTTCGATGAGATAGATCTCGTTCTCTTGTTGATTATGATGTATGTTAATAGGGTATGAATTCGCAAAATGCGCGCATATTTTCAAAAACAGCGTTTTTTCGTTTGTCGAATTTTTTTTGGTTTCAAACCCCATATCTTCTAGGAAAATGAACGTATCTTAAATTTTTGACGGAAAAAGCAACCTGACGTCCGTATCTGTCGTTTGGTATATAAACAAGGTCTCGGAGACCAATAGATGCCGAGATAAATGGAAAAAACCCGTTTTGTTGGACCTTTTTTTCATATTTTCCCGCGCAATACGCACTATGGAATGTTGTTTACGAACGAATACCAAATATTTCGGGTCATCAAAACAGAAAAAAGCGGTTTTTCGCCATATCTCAGTCTATTTTATCCGATTTGGAAAATTTCGACGGTTTCGGAATCCGCGTGGCCTCCTCTTTCTTCGATCTAATAACTCCCAAACGCGTAGGACCAATACAAGTGGCCGAAAAACGTTCGTGAACGTAAAAATACGAAAAAACGCGAAAAAAGCGGTTTTTCGCTATATCTCAGTCTATTTTTATCCGATTTGGAAAATTCCGACGGTTTCGGAATCCGCGTGGCCTCCTCTTTCTTCGATCTAATAACTCCCAAACGCGTAGGACCAATACAAGTGGCCGAAAAACGTTCGTGAACGTAAAAAATACGAAAAAACGCGAAAAAAGCGGTTTTTCGCTATATCTCAGTCTATTTTATCCGATTTGGAAAATTTCGACGGTTTCGGAATCCGCGTGGCCTCCTCTTTCTTCGATCTAATAACTCCCAAACGCGTAGGACCAATACAAGTGGCCGAAAAACGTTCGTGAACGTAAAAAATACGAAAAAAACGCGAAAAAAGCGGTTTTTTCGCTATATCTCAGTCTATTTTTATCCGATTTGGAAAATTCCGACGGTTTCGGAATCCGCGTGGCCTCCTCTTTCTTCGATCTAATAACTCCCAAACGCGTAGGACCAATACAAGTGGCCGAAAAACGTTCGTGAACGACAAATACAAAAAAACGCGAAAAACGCGGTTTTTCGCCATATCTCAGTCTATTTTTATCCGATTCGGAAAATTCCGACGGTTTCGGAATCCGCGTGGCCTCCTCTTTCTTTGATCTAATAGGTCCCGAACGCGTAGGACCAATACAAGTGACCGAAAAACGTTCGTGAACGTAAAAAACACGAAAAAAACGCAAAAAAGCGGTTTTATCTGCGTACCACAGTCAGTATTGTGGAAAAAACACATTTTGTAGAATTTTTTTTTTTCACATTTTCCCGCGCAATACGCACTACGGAACGTTGTTTACGACCGAATAACAAATATTTCGTATCATCAAAACAGAAAAATCGACATTCCGATCGCAATTACCACCGGATATCAATGCGGACTTTTGCATAATACAGTGCTCGGTCGCCGACTGCCTATGACGTATGTGAAGAGATTGAAATTAAAAAAATACATGAAAAAACGCGAAAAAGCGGTTTTTTGCCATAACTCAGTCTATTTTATCCGATTTGAAAAATTTCGACGGTTTCGGAATCCGCGTGGCCTCCTCTTTCTTCGATCTAATAACTCCCAAACGCGTAGGACCAATACAAGTGGCCGAAAAACGTTCGTGAACGTAAAAAATACGAAAAAAACGCGAAAAAAGCGGTTTTTTCGCTATATCTCAGTCTATTTTTATCCGATTTGGAAAATTCCGACGGTTTCGGAATCCGCGTGGCCTCCTCTTTCTTCGATCTAATAACTCCCAAACGCGTAGGACCAATACAAGTGGCCGAAAAACGTTCGTGAACGAAAAAAACGCGAAAAACGCGGTTTTTTCGCCATATCTCAGTCTATTTTATCCGATTCGGAAAATTCCGACGGTTTCGGAATCCGCGTGGGCTCCTCTTTCTTTGATCTAATAGGTCCCGAACGCGTAGGACCAATACAAGTGACCGAAAAACGTTCGTGAACGTAAAAAACACGAAAAAACGCAAAAAAAGCGGTTTTATCTGCGTACCACAGTCAGTATTGTGGAAAAAACACATTTTGTAGAATTTTTTTTTTTCACATTTTCCCGCGCAATACGCACTACGGAACGTTGTTTACGACCGAATAACAAATATTTCGTATCATCAAAACAGAAAAATCGACATTCCGATCGCAATTACCACCGGATATCAATGCGGACTTTTGCATAATACAGTGCTCGGTCGCCGACTGCCTATGACGTATGTGAAGAGATTGAAATTAAAAAATACATGAAAAAACGCGAAAAAAGCGGTTTTTGCCATAACTCAGTCTATTTTTATCCGATTTGAAAAATTTCGACGGTTTCGGAATCCGCGTGGCCTCCTCTTTCTTCGATCTAATAACTCCCAAACGCGTAGGACCAATACAAGTGGCCGAAAAACGTTCGTGAACGTAAAAATACGAAAAAACGCGAAAAAAGCGGTTTTTCGCTATATCTCAGTCTATTTTATCCGATTTGAAAAATTTCGACGGTTTCGGAATCCGCGTGGCCTCCTCTTTCTTCGATCTAATAACTCCCAAACGCGTAGGACCAATACAAGTGGCCGAAAAACGTTCGTGAACGAAAAAACGAAAAAACGAAAAACGCGGTTTTTCGCCATAACTCAGTCTATTTTATCCGATTTGGAAAATTCCGACGGTTTCGGAATCCGCGTGGCCTCCTCTTTCTTCGATCTAATAACTCCCAAACGCGTAGGACCAATACAAGTGGCCGAAAAACGTTCGTGAACGTAAAAAATACGAAAAAAACGCGAAAAACACGAAAAAAAACGCAAAACACGCGGTTTTTGTGCTATATCTCCGTCAGATTTATCCGATTTAGAATTTCTCTACAGAAATACAAATACGACGCCCGTAGCTTTTGTTTGGTGTATAATTGAGGTCTCGGAGACAAATAGATGGTGAGAAATGTGGAAAAAACCCGTTGTGTTGGACATTTTTTGACCGTATTTTCCCGCGCAAAACACTAAAAATCGATATTTCGATCGATATTTTGCTCAAATTGCAAATTTTTGCGGCAAATGATTTTCTCGCGTGATCGGCTACCTATTTGATACCAAACACGGCTAGTCTATTCCTATTGGAACCGCCTGAAATGGGCGTTTGACCATTTTTTTTGCACTTTTATGGCTTCATCGAAACAGAAAAATCGGCGCTACGACCTGAGTTTTACGAAATCTTGATTCCGTCTTTTCGATGAGATAGATCTCGTTCTCTTGTTGATTATGATGTATGTTAATAGGGTATGAATTCGCAAAATGCGCGCATATTTTCAAAAACAGCGTTTTTTCGTTTGTCGAATTTTTTTTGGTTTCAAACCCCATATCTTCTAGGAAAATGAACGTATCTTAAATTTTTGACGGAAAAAGCAACCTGACGTCCGTATCTGTCGTTTGGTATATAAACAAGGTCTCGGAGACCAATAGATGCCGAGATAAATGGAAAAAACCCGTTTTGTTGGACCTTTTTTTTTCATATTTTCCCGCGCAATACGCACTATGGAATGTTGTTTACGAACGAATACCAAATATTTCGGGTCATCAAAACAGAAAAAAGCGGTTTTTCGCCATATCTCAGTCTATTTTATCCGATTTGGAAAATTTCGACGGTTTCGGAATCCGCGTGGCCTCCTCTTTCTTCGATCTAATAACTCCCAAACGCGTAGGACCAATACAAGTGGCCGAAAAACGTTCGTGAACGTAAAAAATACGAAAAAACGCGAAAAAGCGGTTTTTCGCTATATCTCAGTCTATTTTTATCCGATTTGAAAAATTCCGACGGTTTCGGAATCCGCGTGGCCTCCTCTTTCTTCGATCTAATAACTCCCAAACGCGTAGGACCAATACAAGTGGCCGAAAAACGTTCGTGAACGTAAAAAAACGCGAAAAAAAATCCGATTTGGAAAATTTCGACGGTTTCGGAATCCGCGTGGCCTCCTCTTTCTTTTCTAATAACTCCGCGCAATACGCAAAAACGACCGAATAACAAATATTTCGTATCATTCGACATTCGCGATCGCAATTATATCAATGCGGACAGATCTATTTTTTCATAATAGTGCTCGGTCGCCGAATAACTCCCAAACCTTGACGTATCGATCGATTAAAAATACATGAAAAAACGCGAAAAAAGCGGTTTTTCGCCAATCTCAGTCTATTTTATCCGATTTGAAAAATTTCGACGGTTTCGGAATCCGCGTGGCCTCCTCTTTCTTCGATCTAATAACTCCCAAACGCGTAGGACCAATACAAGTGGCCGAAAAACGTTCGTGAACGTAAAAATACGAAAAAACGCGAAAAAAGCGGTTTTTCGCTATATCTCAGTCTATTTTATCCGATTTGAAAAATTTCGACGGTTTCGGAATCCGCGTGGCCTCCTCTTTCTTCGATCTAATAACTCCCAAACGCGTAGGACCAATACAAGTGGCCGAAAAACGTTCGTGAACGAAAAAAACGCGAAAAACGCGGTTTTTCGCCATATCTCAGTCTATTTTATCCGATTTGGAAAATTCCGACGGTTTCGGAATCCGCGTGGCCTCCTCTTTCTTCGATCTAATAACTCCCAAACGCGTAGGACCAATACAAGTGGCCGAAAAACGTTCGTGAACGTAAAAAATACGAAAAAAACGCGAAAAACACGAAAAAAAACGCAAAACACGCGGTTTTTGTGCTATATCTCCGTCAGTTTTTATCCGATTTAGAATTTTTCTACAGAAATACAAATACGACGCCCGTAGCTTTTGTTTGGTGTATAATTGAGGTCTCGGAGACAAATAGATGGTGAAAAATGTGGAAAAAACCCGTTGTGTTGGACATTTTTTGACCGTATTTTCCCGCGCAAAACACTAAAAATCGATATTTCGATCGATATTTTGCTCAAATTGCAAATTTTTGCGGCAAATGATTTTCTCGCGTGATCGGCTACCTATTTGATACCAAACACGGCTAGTCTATTCCTATTGGAACCGCCTGAAATGGGCGTTTGACCATTTTTTTTGCACTTTTATGGCTTCATCGAAACAGAAAAATCGGCGCTACGACCTGAGTTTTACGAAATCTTGATTCCGTCTTTTCGATGAGATAGATCTCGTTCTCTTGTTGATTATGATGTATGTTAATAGGGTATGAATTCGCAAAATGCGCGCATATTTTCAAAAAACAGCGTTTTTTCGTTTGTCGAATTTTTTTTGGTTTCAAACCCCATATCTTCTAGGAAAATGAACGTATCTTAAATTTTTGACGGAAAAAGCAACCTGACGTCCGTATCTGTCGTTTGGTATATAAACAAGGTCTCGGAGACCAATAGATGCCGAGATAAATGGAAAAACCCGTTTTGTTGGACCTTTTTTTCATATTTTCCCGCGCAATACGCACTATGGAATGTTGTTTACGAACGAATACCAAATATTTCGGGTCATCAAAACAGAAAAAAGCGGTTTTTCGCCATATCTCAGTCTATTTTATCCGATTTGGAAAATTTCGACGGTTTCGGAATCCGCGTGGCCTCCTCTTTCTTCGATCTAATAACTCCCAAACGCGTAGGACCAATACAAGTGGCCGAAAAACGTTCGTGAACGTAAAAAATACGAAAAAAACGCGAAAAAAGCGGTTTTTTCGCTATATCTCAGTCTATTTTTATCCGATTTGGAAAATTCCGACGGTTTCGGAATCCGCGTGGCCTCCTCTTTCTTCGATCTAATAACTCCCAAACGCGTAGGACCAATACAAGTGGCCGAAAAACGTTCGTGAACGAAAAAAACGCGAAAAACGCGGTTTTTTTGCCATATCTCAGTCTATTTTTATCCGATTTGGAAAATTCCGACGGTTTCGGAATCCGCGTGGCCTCCTCTTTCTTCGATCTAATAACTCCCAAACGCGTAGGACCAA
>JAIVES010000047.1:0-21197 GCA_032441835.1 Slavum lentiscoides
ATTTTATTTTTTATTATTTCGCTCTCACTCCTAGATTATAAATAGAATATTAAATTAAAATATGAACGCTGTAACCGCCATCACCGTCGCCACATAGTCTTTCGGGATATTAAAATAAATCTTGCGCAAATGCGCAACAACCGCGCGCGGACTTTTATGCGATATTATAACAGCGCGCAGTAACGATTACAATCCTTTATTTATTTATTAAAAAACATGTAAACACAAAAACACGAATTTCTGTGTAAGCTGTGCACTTTTTTTGAGTCATGCTACATACACATGTGTTCACAAGTACCGACCATTTGAATATATTTATCGGAATTCCGCACCACTTGTCACCATTTGTTTCGATACGCCATATGCATTTTACCACCTGGTATAATAAAAAATACGTCAAAAATATCGATAGTATTTACATTTGAACACGTTTTGCTATTGTTTTAAAAACCTGCGTAAATATCTAAACACGAACTTTAGGTTAAACCGTGTACTAGTAACGAATACTGTAACGTCAGTGCAGTCAGTGTAGGACGATAGTTCAGTCATACGTAGGTAGTACAGTGATTGTCGCACAAACAAGGATTTGAAATAAAAACAATAAAAGAAAATGTTTCTTTCTAAAACACAGTTATTCATCTTAGCGTTCATATTACATTCAATTTACGGAAAATTGGCACAGGGTAAGTTTTACATATGTAGTTGTACATAATTATAAATTTTATATAGTAACTAGATCATATTGTAAGTCTTTATATTCATTACTTTTACGGCGTGTTACATTGATTAATATACATTTATGTTTAGTTTTTTTTAACTATTATAAAACAATTATATAAAAAAAAATCTTACTTTATATTTCGGTTTTCGTCGGGTCCAACTTATATGGTACAACAAACAATGACTTTTCTTCCGACACACAGTACGGCAGCCGCTCATCATATACTTGTTCCAAGTATAAATAATTTGTAACAGCTTAAAATATAATGCAATATACAACTTAATATTTATGTAAATTTAGTTTTGGATAAATTACACATATATGTTAAAAAATATACAAAAAGATCTATAAAATTATATTTTGTATCAATATAAAATAATATTAAGGGGCTTGTGTGTGTGTGAGCCATATTAACCTATACGTCTCGCCGCGTACTTCCATTGTTCAGCTTGGACAAATAATGAATTTAATTACGGTTTTGATTTTCTTGCCTATTATTGGAAAATATTACTGTCGCCGGTTTCTTATAAACATGCATTTTTATATAAATATCAATGGTATCATTACTATGCTTCCCCTATTATTTTGTATTATTTAATATAACACTTTCACATAGGTGTTTGGTGTTCAGCTGAATTTTTAAATTTTATTTACTTAATAATAATTTTTTTTAAACATTAATTTTTAAATATAAATTCAAATAAAAAATATCCAGATAAGATAAAATCAGTTTTGGTTGATAAGCCGAACGAGGATTACAAAGTTTTTTAGTCATTATGACACATATAATTGATTGGTTTAATACAAGTAGTATTGATAGTTGATACTATTATTATTATCTTGTCAGAGTATCATATTCCACCTACTTGTTTGTGACGTCACAATTAAATGAGAATAAGTCCTAATTGTGTCTTTGACCATTGCGGAGTCGATTATGCAAGTCCATTTTTAACGCGACATCCAGTAGATGGTACAAAAATAATATTTAAAATTTATTTGTCATTATTGATCTGTCTGTCTACAAAAGCGGTCCACTTAGAATTGGTCAGTGAGTTAACATCCATGGCATTCTTAGCTGCACTACGTCGTTTTGTAGCAAGAAGAGTTTATCCCACATGTATGTATAGCGACAATGGAACCAACTTCGTTGAGCTCGCTATCAGTTCCTAAACTTCCTAAAACTTCAGAACCTAACCTACAGAGGGGCGACTTGGTTCTTATGCGAAAAAAGAATACATCACCGACAAATAGGCCATTTGTCCGCGTTATAGATGTTCATCCCAATCCTCACGTATGATAAGGTTCAAGTAATTATTATGAAGACTAAAGAGGCAGAATTCAAACGTCCCACCACGAAGTTCATCAAGTTACCAATAGACTGAACACTCCAGAACTTCATAAATAATTATTAATCCTTATTATTTTGTTATATCATACCAGGGATTAGTATTGTACCTATTGTATTATTATATTGTTGTCTCTTTGAGAATAACTTCTAAACGCGCCCGGTATGTTAAGATTAAGTCAATGAGGTTATAGTTATCATTAGTTTATCATATGTAAAATCATAGATTAAAATTATATTGGTTAGATTTAGTTTGTTTATGTTTGTTCTTCAATCGAAAGTAAAAAAGTACAGTCCACTCTCTCTCAACGATGGGAAGTACGAAAAAAATCGTATTGTTTCTTATTCTATCATTGTTTTGTGGCAACATCGACAAAATTTATAAGTACAAATTAAACACTCATTTTTACAAAACATTAATGTATATACTCTTGTGAACGCAACTTCGTTTGATTTAATCGAATAAAAAGGAATAGTTCTGTTTCGATATTTACATACTTATAGACAATATATTGATGGAATAATTGTCGACATTTCAAGATTTTATCTTTAGCGTTTTTGCGAATCATTAATTGATAACTGATGGCACTAACTTTCTTATTCATTTCCTTATCTATTCTTGGATTTCTCAATTTGATATTGAAATGCTATCCTTCTTCTCCTCTTCAAAATAAAATCGGATATTGTAAACTGTCATATGAACGACAAGTTTCCGAAACTCGATAAACATCACCATTTGTGCGATGGGAATTATGTCATGCGAGTTAAATTCTTCACCAATTATAGCGGTCACCACTCCATTTGTTATCGGTAAATTATATTGTTTTTACGTGTTGGCAGATAGGTATTTTGTCAGCTCTAATTACAATTTTGTATTTATCTGCTGGTATTTGTTCTAGGGCAATTCTGAACTGTCGAATAATTGATTGTATTGATTAAACATATTTTGAAATGCAGCGACGATTTCTCGTTTTGTGCCCATATTGAACTGGCAACGTTGATCAATTTAGTTATCAGTGTTTCCCATGAAATAAATCTGCAAAAATGTGTGATCTGCGTCCGAATGTGGTAGTAGAGACCCAGCACGATTATAAACTTGCCTTTGTACTTTCAATGTTGACATGTAATTTTCTCGCACGATATTTGTCGCTTCAAAAGATGTCATTCGGAAACACGAATTGTATTTTTGTATGTTAGGGAAGGAAATTTCTGATAGGTTTGTGTCACCTGATAACAACGTTGATAAAGTTTTAGGTGATGAATGTAATTCTGGTAATTTCACTTTTGCACCCGCGCAGCACATTCTCGGCGCTTCTTTCTTAAATTTAAGGGCATCACAATATCCGCATATTTTGTCAATTTTTTTAATCACAGCACTTGGATGAAGACTGTAGTAATAATAAACATCATAGTGGAATGCACTAAAATTGATTTCAGCGTACAGTGACCGCCTGGATCTACAGTGCGTACTCAATCGGTTTCCCATCTTTCTACACGCTGCTGTTCTGTTTCAGACGATACGGTTTTTCATCTTTCATCACGTTTCGGTTCTATTTCAGACAATTAGGCTTGAGAAATGCATACTCGATTAGTTTTCCAGCCTTGCTTTTCTTTGTTTGCTTGTTTCTAAAGTTTAAGATGCTTTTATTTCGTGCTTGAAGAGTAGATCGTCCAATCGCTTTTCGTTTGGGAGGCATAATTGCACAACAACTGTTTAAAAAATATATGAACTGGTATGCACAACAATTCACTAAAATTTGATATAACGTATATAGATTATGTTTTAGACTTTATAACAATTAAAATGGTTACCATGGTAACTGTTTACCGCCTAGAATCACATCATTTCCCGTATTATCTACCACCCTCGTTGTCCGTATTTCATATGTCATATTACAGAAACATTCACGATGGTATGCATAATAACTATAAATAAATAAGTAAATATATATATATATATATCCAGTATATATACTAGGTGAATTACCCGGCTTCGCTCATGAACAGTTAAAATTATATTGCTTGGCTTCCAAAAGAAAACGAATATTAAAGAGAATTCATTATATTATTGAAGTTTTTTAAGATACACAATATTTTTTTTTCCTTCTGGTGCGTAGACGAACAAATTTGAAGGTTTACCGACGCGTGATCATGCCACATAACGCTGTCCATACGAGAAGCATGGATTTTCCAAATTTAGTCCACAAACTTGTAACGACTAACGATTGTCCATGAGCTCTGTTAATGATCATTGCAAAGGCGATGATTAGTATGTTTAGTCAATGTGCATGTTCAACGGTAATTTCATTGTTAAATGCGCTGTTCGGCAAAAGAGTTGCCACAATTCCAAATGCTGCGATTGCAAGTGCAATATTAGTTCGTGATCAAATGTTTGCTAAAATAAGTGAACTAAGGAAAATTTTGCCAATGCCTTCAGGCGCATCAAGGAAATACAATCCACCACTTTGACTAGTAATTTCATTCATAATTTTGTCATACACTTGTGACGTCCAAATTCAAAAAATTATTATAATAATAAAAATATAATGAAGAAGAAAACCGAAGCCTGTAATTGCCATAATCACGGAGAAAGACGACGATAATTGTGTGCCCACCTTCGCTGACACCGGTTGGCTACATTATCGTCTTAATTAAAATTATTATGTAATGTATCGGTCATGAATTTTTCCTCGTTTCACTCTCTTGATTGTCGTCAACGCAGTATAACTGCATAGTATTTTTTCTTTAAATCGACTTTCAATTTACCATGGAGTAAGTTCTCCGGCACGTCCTCGCGGCGATTTGCACCGCCGGGTGGAGGAACAACTATGGTGGGTAAGTTGACAATAAATATTTAAAGGCCGGTACATTTTATTTATTTTTTCCTTTTTGCTTTGTTGTTGTTATTATTTTTTATTCGTTGTCACGATTAAATAGTTATTGTATAAAAATACGGTTTTAAAAAAGAAAAATTAAAATAAGTGTAATGTGTGTTCTCGTCCACGAGCGAGGGCACTCCCTCCGGAGGTTTCGTAGAAATAAAAAAAAAGAGAAAAAAAAAATCGAGTATTTTTTGTTTGTTTTGTGAAATGTTATTTATTAATTTTTTTATTTTTTTATTTTATTTGATGGTTTCGTATATATATATTTTTTTTTTTTCTTATTTATTTATTCATTTTTTTTACGGAGTTTTTATGCCTCAAGGCTTTTCTCCGAAGTAACTAAATAAATCGTTCATTAATATTTTACATTGTTTTTTTTTTTTATTTATTTATTATTTTTATTTTTATATCCTGTATATTCTACTCGTATACATTAAAATTTAAAATCCGGTGTATGTGTGTGTGTCCAATGACCACACCCCCGGTGGGCGACCCTTGCATGAAATGGTATTCGCCACCGAGCGATCCGACCGGGAAGTAGCGGATCGTCTCACACTATACGTTGATCTGCAACTAATTTAGGAAGATTCGTTTCAACAAATGGACGCAATTCGTCGACATAAAATTGTGTTTCTCGTTGCAATCCACGATCAAAAATTGTGAAAAAATTTTTATTTTAAACTCAAGTACAATTTAAATGGTCACCTTGGTAACTGTTTAACGCCTAGAATCCAGGGCTCTCATTTGAAAAAAAAAATGTTTAACGTTTTAACGTTTTTTATCGTTATTTACCTTTAGCGTTTATCGTTATGGTATTTTTTAGCGTTATGGATTAGTTGTGTTTAACGTTAAAGGAAGTTTTATCGTTATATAATATTTACGTTTTACGTTTGTCGGTATTTTAACGTTATTTGGTTTAATATCGATTTTTTTTCCAAATAAATAAATCCATTCGTATTCCATAGACTATAGCACGTTTTCAAATCTCATAAGCGTAATGTACTTCATTAAACTTCATTGATTATAAAAGTCCTAATTTTTATCCTTAATTTTTTGATTTTATACATTTTTTCAGTGAGAACCTTGGTTTATTTTTGACATTATATTCCAATGCAGAATATTTTTCTTAAAATGTTGATTATATTACCAATAGAAACTTTTCTTACTAGCTGACATCTTCTAAGACACGTATCTTTGAATAATTTTTACGCGTCCGTGTGAATCCAGCCTTATTATAAAATTATAATAAACCTAAGCCATAAGCTTATATTTTCCTTAGTAAATTGGATACAGATATTAAAATAACGTTAATTATATTTTTCGTTTTTCGATATTTTGATATATAACGTTAATACCTTATTTCGTTTTATGATGTATTTTAATTTGTGATAGTTTAAAATTAGTGTTTATTGTTTTCCGTTACGTTTTTTGATATTCATTTCAATTGATATTTTGCAATTATAACGTTATAATCAAAACGTTATTATAACGTTTGCGAGCCCTGCTAGAATCACAAAATTTCCCGTATTCGCAACCATCATCATTGGTCGTATTTCAAATTTAATATCACAGAAACCTTCGCGAGAGTATGCACAGCAACTCGTCAAAGTCTTATTACAATCGAATCAACAGTTTAGGAACGCATGAGGGACATACAGACAGACAGACCAAATTTTAAATATAAAATAGAACCCCTTAATAACATGTCACAGTTGTTTTTTGAAAAGTTTAATTCATTCTGTACACAATTTCTTTGCTGATATTTATTTTCGTTTTTTAAACATGATAACTTTCTATTGAAATATTCATAATTTTCTTTATGTGGTCGTGTTTTTTTTTTATTATTTATTCTGTTATATTTTTCTTGTTCGTTTAATATTTGTTGATAAATTTTATTCGAAATCGGTAGTAAATGAACAATTTAAATACAAAAACTCTAATATAATTCTTTATTTTTCATAAAAGAAAGCAGTAAGTTAGTTTTTAATTGTTATTACACATATATTTGATTGGTTTTTTAATAAGACAAGTATTGTGTACATAAGCGTGCGCACGGGGTAGTCAGGGTAGGCACTTGACTTCTCTGCGAACAACTCCCCCGCCCTCAACATAATATTATGTTTGACCATTTCAACATGTCCGTAAACGGTAAAATGTAAGAAATAAGAATATTGGAAATATTAAAAAATATATATCGTCGTTAGTAACTGCTATGATAAAATAAATTTATCATAATTTTATTTTATTAATTTATTTTATCATAGTAACCACTGTCTAAGCACTGAATACTATCGCGAATCATACTGGTTGATTTTAGTTTACAAAACCTGATATCACAACAGTACATTCTATCACCATTGATAATACAAAGAATAGTTTAAATTTAATTTAATAACTGTGGTATTTTCTATCAACCACGGACATAGAATCGGTATTTTGTAGCTGCACAGTGCACCGTTATCATTTAGTAAATAATAATACAACTAGCTTCGTAGACCATTGAATAATATCGATATTTGTTTATGATAATATGATAAGGGTTGTCAAATGTGACTAACGAATTGTTTGAAAGACGAAACATTACAATTATTATAAAGAATTTCATTTTAAAATTATTTAATAAGGTAGTTGTTAAATTTTGTGATTTTAATCATAAAAAGTTTTTACTTATTAACTAATTTAGGTATATTACATTATATTATTACTTATAAAATAATTTTTTACTATGGTAAATGCAGTTAAATAAAGTTACCCTATCTAAAATTTTTTGTTCATGTTAAATGTCAATGTGTAATGTATCATTTATGACTACCCTGCCAGTAATGTCTGCGCACGCTTATGACTGTGTATACTATAATTATTTTGTCAAAGTATTATATTCCACCTAATTGTTCTTCAAAAACACAGTGGCATGAGAAATAATAATAATTATTTATTTAAATTTTCAAATTTTAAGTACATTTTAATTGATTATTTATTTTTTTTGTTTTTACAATTTTATAAATATATATTGTTTATATTATCACAGTTCACGGGGAAAAAGGTTTAATATTCACTTTTTTATATTATTTGAAATTAAAATTAAAATATAAAGCAGTTCATGTACAAAGTTCATTAATATTTTTATAATTTACCGAAATGCTTATGACGATATGATATTTGTTTTTATATGTAAAAAATTAAGATACAAGAAAATTGAACTTAAAAAAATTCTAATCTCATAATCAAATAATTTTTTAGGTTTAACTTGCTCGGGTAATTATGCCATTGGTATCTTATTTCCCTTGCTCATTAACCGTTTTTGACAGAGAAGAACAATGTTATAATCGTGCTAATCGATTTAAAGTGTAATGTGTATTTTGGGAAAATCTTAAATTTTTTAAATATTAAAGTGGATCACAGTGTTGACTTATATCACAACAAAATATCAATTCTCGCCGCATTCACACGTACCTATAATTAGTGGTTTGCATTATCTATATAAATTATCTAGATTGATTTTTACTTATATTTTATTATTTTATCTAGATAAATGATGACAAATTATTTAAGCGATTAACTTAGATGTAAATTTAATTCATCTAGATAATTCTTTTATCGAAGGAAAATGACATTTTAAAATAAGAAATGTTTATCTACTTGGGTCCAGTGGGAAGGCATTTATTTTCCAACATGTTTCTTTTTAATGTAATATAATACATATTATAATATTCTGTGTTATGACAATGTTAATTTTCGCGTTTATTTTATTTTTCTACTCTATAGACAATTGATATAGTGAAATAAATGAAAGAATTATTAATTGGATACTTAGGTATTTTCATTTTACATTAATAATAAAATTATTTTATTTATTTAACATATATTACAGAGAATATTAAAGGTACAGATATAACATTAAACATTAACTTATAATAATATACAATGAAGATGATGATAGGTGTGACAGTATTTAATAGTTAATAGTATTTAAATAGGATCACGTTCGCTAAGTACATCAGGGGATTGTATGATAAACCACATCAAATGCTTTCGAAATATGAGTGAAGATTACATTAATTTATGAAAATGCTTTTGAAATATCAGTGAATATTATATCAATTTGTGATTAAAATAAATAGTTACATATTTTATGTATATTTCAAATTTCTATACCCATTAGTTTCAAAATTACGAAGAAATAACGAGAATCGATTTCGACGAAATCGCGTTTTTACCTGTTTTATGTAATTGTTGATAGTTTTTGAGTTATATTTTCAGGCATTTTTGAGAAAATCAAAAAATGACCTCACTAATGTACCAGTTAGATGCAATTTTCTACCGGAAACAATCTATGGCTTTAAAGATTGAAGCACTCCTTCTTGTAGAATTATTGGGAACAGACATAACAAAAAAAAAAAAACCACAGCTTTGTGAAACCAATAGATTCATCGCTCCTCTCAGAATCGAATAAGTTAAAAACAAATTAACCGTTTTTTTTTATCTGAGCTGTGGTTGCTATCAAGCTGAAGGGAATTCGGAATGGTTGAACTACAGCGGTTTTAGAGCACAAATCTCCAGAAACTTCTAGGGTTGTATATTTGTTAGGATTGAGGATGGTCTAGACAATTTTTGTAACTCTATGGATTCATGTTTAAACGGGCAAGTAAAAGGAGAATGATTAGTAGTTCTTCGATTTTTGAGTTAATTTATACTAAAATGTGCTTTATTCTTCGAAAATACTTCTGACTTAAGTTCTTTAGATTACCAAGCAGGGAAATTAAATTGTTTATAAAAACTTCTGGAACAAATTGGTGGATGGAGGAATGGATGACATCATACAAATAACAAGTGGCGGAATTTGTGTGGAAATTTATAAGTCTCAAAACAATTAAATGAAAACAGAAACGATAGAATAATGGTATAATTAGCTTTATGGAAGTCAAAGTATATGCGAGAGTTACTGATATAAGAAAATGACCGCTGAGGGAGAAGCAGGATTTTTAAAGCTGCATGATACATATCACCAGGAACGAGGGTGTCTAGACTGTTTTCAACGGCAAAGGTGTTCAGATTAGAGAATATTATATCAAGAGTAGGATTTTTAGAGTTGAGTATTAAATTTAACTGCTAAAAATTATGTTAGGCAAAAGTTTCAATGACGCAGGAGATTGATGTAGTACAGTGTTCCCCAACATGGATTGTGTGCCCCCCTGGGGGGACGTGAGTACATTGCTGGGAGGTGCAAGCAGTCATCATGGAGTTAAATTTGTAATTATTAAATTATAGTGTTTAACCATGTAGCGACTATAAAGTATACAAAAAAAGGGGCGCGAGATTTTTGAAAATCTACAAAGTAGACGTAGAATAGAAGATGTTGGAAACCACTGATGTAGTGGAACAAGACAAGTAAACTAAACCATCAGCATCGTAAGACAAAGAGAGTTCCGATAAATTAAAATCTCCACTGCAAATAAACACAGGTATACAAACACTAGAAACAATGTAATTGACATTCTGTAAGTCGACACAGACAAATAAATGTTCATTTAAATTTTTTGGGACGACTATTTGGTAAGACTTGACAAATTTTAGGATAGCAATGAGGACAACCCCATCTCTTTTAAAGTTATTTGTTTGATAAGACCTGTCAAATCTATATACGGTATACGTCATAATTATTAAAACCTAACTCACTAGAAGAAATATTACTTTATAACCATGTTTCAGTTAAGAAAGGAAAACAAAATTAAAACTAGATACATCACAAATCACGCTGTTTGGTTTCGTTCTTAGTGCTCTACAATTGTGATAGAAACCGAACGAATTGACGTTACGAACAGGTGGTTGTTTTTGTCCGAGATGTATTTGTATTTGTTTTTACTATTTCATAAATTTATATTCCTTATTTATCATTTTGTCACAGTTACACTATGTAAATCAAGTATAATATTCGCTTTTTTTTTAATATTATTTGAAAATCGAATTAAAATATAAAGCAGTAGTTTATGTACAAAGTTCATCAATACTTTTATAATTTAACGAGATGCTTATATTTTTATATGTGAAAAAGTTAAGATACGAGAAAATTGAGCATAAAAAATACTAATCTCGTAATAAAATATTTTTGTAGCTGCAATTCCAATTTTTAAAAACGGTAATTACGAAATTTTGTAATTTAAGATATACTAGATTAAAGGTTTTGATATTAAAATAATATTAATTTGTTAAAAAAAAAAGAATGCTAGAGTAAAAATAAAGAACCAAACATTGTGTTTGCTTTTGTAATAAAATAAAATTTTTGTTATCAATCAACCAATGCATATTAATTGACTTATTCTATAAATGATATAATAGGCTTGTTTACGCCAGACAAAGCCTGGTGCTTACAAAATAGACAGGATGATTGTCCCGTACGTGATTTTAGGTCGGTTCTGAATATTAGAAAAAATAATTGTATTAAAATGAAGGCGAATAGACAAATAAAAGTGGACTGTATTAAGCTATGAAAAAATGTTATAATAGTTATTCTTAAATGCAATGGAAATGGGGGGGACCAAAGAATACACAATATATAATAAATACATAAAAACGATTCAAACAAATTATATGCGTGGTCTTACAAAATGACGACGGTGGCGAAAACGTGACGTGACGTGAGACAGCAAAAATGGAAACGTTTACATACTAGTTTTATACATCGGCACAAAGGGCGGCGACAAAGGCGCGACACGATGCAAAACAAAGAATCATAAAACGAATTTGCATTAATATAGTACGTCGGCGTAGAGGCGACGGTGAAAAAGGCGCGACAGGACGTAAAACGACGGCGGACACACACGAACAACCTGCGATGACGGCGGACACGTCAGTTCAGCAATCGCCGAGGAAAACGCTGTTAATGATTTAATTATATATATTATATAATATTTGTATATTTGTGCGTCGCGTACCAAACAAGGCCTATGATAATTAAAATATGAGACTTAACATACGTAATTTTATCAATGTATCTACATAAGATAGCACAATGGTAGTTCCGAAATTTGTCTTTGATTCTTTTGGTTTATTATTAATTTGTAGTTAAAATTGTGTTGTAAGAAATTCTATTAAAGGCTAGGAATCTTATAATAATATAATAATAATATATACGAATTTATAATAATATACGATATATAATACAATATAATATTATTCATTCACAAGTTAAAAATCTACTACATAAAATAAATGGTAAAGTGACAGAACCAACCTCTTTAATTAAAATATGTCCATGTAAAGGCAAAAATATTACAAATTCTCGCGAAAAATTTCAAATAAATTGAAATATCCGTAGCTCAGCTAATTATGGACCTAGAAAGTTGATTAAACCACTAAAATTCTTAAAAAAATAATGAATAAAAATAATCAGTGGTCAAAAGGGGGGGGGGGTTGCTATTTAAGAAAACAAATTTTTATTGCGCATGAGCATATCTAACAAACAGAAAAAAGTTTAAATGGTATAAAATATGTATAATTAAGTATAACAATTATCTAAAAAAGAAAATTCAAATAGCATGACTATGCGCAATGATATTGAGTGTTTTCAATAAACGTTTATACACTATATATACACACATATATATATATATATATATATATATAAAATATATATTCGATATATTGATATGTATCGATCATCAAACATTACTAAGTGTCTTAAAAGAATTCGGCTTTGGTGAACCACTTTTGTCATGGTTCCGTTCCTTTATTAATGGTAGGAAGCAGTCAGTTAAAATTCATGGTGTAACTTCAGATATACCTACTTCCCATTTATTACCTCTGGTGTTCCTCAAGGTGAACACTTCTCTCCTCTCCTTTTTACTTTATTTATAAACAGTATTAATTGTGTAATAAAGCATGTCCGCCTACTAGCGTTTGCAGATGAAATAAAAATATTCTATTGACTCATTTAATGACTGCCTTGTTCTTCAAGATGAATTAAATAATATGGTTTCCTGGACAGATAAGCTAGGGTTACAATTTAATATTACTAAATGCCATTCTATGACCTTTACACATCTTAAATCTCCGATTATATTTGAATACACAATAAGTGAGTCAGTTTTGAAGTCAATTGATAACTCTGTCACTGATCTAGGTTTGGTTTTTTTTCTTACACTTTGTCTTAACTTACATGTTGAGTAAGCCTGCTGTAAAGCTCTTAAAATGTTAAGTTTTATTAAGCGTGTGTCAGCTGAATTTAAGCTAGTTTCTCCCTTAAAGGTCTTGTATTGTTCATTTGTTAGGCCAATATTGGAATACGGATCTGTCGTTTGGGATCCTAATACTGCGCAACGGACGGTGTGGTCAATAATATTTATATCAATGTGTTTCGTATTATCAGCTAACGGATTCGTTCGCACCATAAACATATGATGATATATGAACTCATGAACAGCATATGGAAAGACAGAGGTCCGGAGATTGATAAAGAGTAAAAGAGACAGAGCAAGAATTAAAATAGACTGGATGCAGAACAAAGCTTCTTGTTACGGCAAAAGTCAATAATGTTAAGTCATAAAAGTTTAATAATAACCATTTCGATTCATTAATAAACAATTTTTTTTACGTGTAACAAAAAAAAAGTAACGAACGAGCCGACTACGCACACACGACCGACCGTATAGTATAAAATATTATAAAACATACGGAATATTAACAATTAACGATTGGTAACTTCACCACATTACTATCTCCAACATAACACGCATATATTTATGGTCATAATCGCGTGTACACTTCTCATCACACAAAATATTGAAAGCCAAAAGTACTAAAGCGGTCCGATGTTGTGTTAAGACCACTAGCGCTCTAATACCAAATTATTTCCCGTGCTTATTTAAAAAATGCCACTAGACATATATCTAAACATAAACGAAATATTTCTTATGATAAAATTTTAAAATATGTACATACAAAAAGAAAGGAAAAATACCAAATCATGTATATGTGTTGAATGCTGCAGCCGCCGATAATAATCGCCAATAAAATGTTTAGTAATAGTACAATCAATAATAAAATAATATTTATTTAATCGGTAGATGGTACTCTTGAGTACCGACCCAGTAGAAACATAAAAATAAAAAATAAAATATAAAATTATCGAAATGCTTTGCCGAAAAACCGTAACATTTTAATACAATTTATCCTCTCCCTTCCTCAGAAAAAAATATAAAAATGGGCGACGTGGGGACACTTGGGGAAGTATTTGGAACAACTCTGTGAAAAATATAGTAAAATTATTGAAATTGGTACTTTATAATAGCTATTATATAGCTACTATATAGCTAATATATATATATACGAGTATATATATAGTTTTTATATGTGTGATTATGTTTTAAAGTCAATAACAGTTTAAATGGTCACCATGGTAACTGTTAAACGCCTAGAATCCCAAAATTTCCGGTATGAATCTAAACCATCCAGGAACCCAATCAAACGTACACAAAAAATTTCAGGATTATCGGTCTAGCCGTTTACTGTAACATATACACGGACAGTCAAAATTTGTATAAAATGATATAGATGGTTAGAAATTAAATATATGTATACAGTGGCGTATTTTCAAATTTTTTCTGGGGGTCTAAAATAATCGTCGTCGTCGTCGTTGTCGACCGACGGTGACGACGCGACCAAAAATTAAACCCAAGTTATTTATTTATAGTTTATACAAACATTAAAACACAATATAAATTAATGCTCTCCTTCTCTGTACCTATAATATATATAGCAAGTCATTTATGACTTTTGAACCTTTTTTTTCTTCTGGGGGCGGGGTCGAGACCCGGGAACCCCCCCCCACCGAAAATACGCCACTGTTTATATATATATATATATATATATATATATATATATATAGCAGATATATCATATTGTCGCAATCACACCCAAGGAAATACCTTTAATATATTTTATCATTTTATATTATTTGAATTAAAAGTTAAGTAGTAGTCTATGTAGAAATTGTATTAATACTGTCAAAATTTACGGAAATGCCTATGACAAACATTTAAATAAAATATATTTAAAATTTAAGATACGAATAGAATGAATAAAATGAACACTCGTAATATAAAATACTCATACCCAATATCTCATAATAAAATGGTCTTTTTTATGTTTGTCTGACTTAATAGAAAAATGACTGGTAATTTTATTGATTAATATTTAATATAAATATATAATATTTTATATATTAATATAATATATAAAATATTATAGCACTGATCAGAATTGGAAACAAATGCCACTAGATATATATCTAAACACAAACGAAATATTTCTTATGATAAAATTTTAAAATATGTACATACAAAAAGAAAGGAAAAATACCAAATCATGTATATGTGTTGAATGCTGCAGTCGCCGATAATAATCGCCAATAAAATGTTTAGTAATAGTACAATCAATAATAAAATAATATTTATTTAATCGGTAGATGGTACTCTTGAGTACCGACCCAGTAGAAACATAAAAATAATGTTCTATGATATTTCATACACCTTTTATTTCGGTGGACTTATAAGTACCGCCGGTCGACAAAGGGTTAAAATGTTATAGCTTGCGCTCGGACATCACCAAAGATAAAGTGCATGTTGAAAAATTACGTGTTAAAAGGACTGATAAACAGATTTGTTAACAGAATTATTAAACAGATTTAAATTCGTCGTGAAGTCTACTTGAGATCGACTTTCAAACTTTTTTCATCTTTTTACCTCAAGACCTTTAAAAATTGATTATTAGCATTTTTCTTTATTTTAAATTGGCTCAATTAATTTTTTAAGGATATATAAAAAAAAAAATTAGAAATGTGGTAAAGTCCATCTCAAGTAAATTTCACGACGAATTCAAATATGTTTTCAAATTTCTTATCGCACTTCTAAATCAAACGGTACGTTGGAAATAGGAAACGTCTATTTTGCTAAAGGTTTTGTGTGTGTAAGAGGAAAAGAGAAAATGCCCGCTTTCAATCCCCTTAATGCAATTACTAAACATAAATATAATTTATTTTATTTGATGGTTTCGTATATATATATATTTTTTTTTTCTTATTTATTTATTCATTTTTTACGGAGTTTTTATGCCTCAAGGCTTTTCTCCGAAGTAACTAAATAAATCGTTCATTAATATTTTACATTGTTTTTTTTTTTTTATTTATTTATTATTTTTATTTTTATATCCTGTATATTCTACTCGTATACATTAAAATTTAAAATCCGGTGTATGTGTGTGTGTCCAATGACCACACCCCCGGTGGGCGACCCTTGCATGAAATGGTATTCGCCACCGAGCGATCCGACCGGGAAGTAGCGGATCGTCTCACACTATACGTTGATCTGCAACTAATTTAGGAAGATTCGTTTCAACAAATGGACGCAATTCGTCGACATAAAATTGTGTTTCTCGTTGCAATCCACGATCAAAAAATTGTGAAAAAATTTTTTATTTTTAAACTCAAGTACAATTTAAATGGTCACCTTGGTAACTGTTTAACGCCTAGAATCCAGGGCTCTCATTTGAAAAAAAAAATGTTTAACGTTTTAACGTTTTTTATCGTTATTTACCTTTAGCGTTTATCGTTATGGTATTTTTTAGCGTTATGGATTAGTTGTGTTTAACGTTAAAGGAAGTTTTATCGTTATATAATATTTACGTTTTACGTTTGTCGGTATTTTAACGTTATTTGGTTTAATATCGATTTTTTTTCCAAATAAATAAATCCATTCGTATTCCATAGACTATAGCACGTTTTCAAATCTCATAAGCGTAATGTACTTCATTAAACTTCATTGATTATAAAAGTCCTAATTTTTATCCTTAATTTTTTGATTTTATACATTTTTTCAGTGAGAACCTTGGTTTATTTTTGACATTATATTCCAATGCAGAATATTTTTCTTAAAATGTTGATTATATTACCAATAGAAACTTTTCTTACTAGCTGACATCTTCTAAGACACGTATCTTTGAATAATTTTTACGCGTCCGTGTGAATCCAGCCTTATTATAAAATTATAATAAACCTAAGCCATAAGCTTATATTTTCCTTAGTAAATTGGATACAGATATTAAAATAACGTTAATTATATTTTTCGTTTTTCGATATTTTGATATATAACGTTAATACCTTATTTCGTTTTATGATGTATTTTAATTTGTGATAGTTTAAAATTAGTGTTTATTGTTTTCCGTTACGTTTTTTGATATTCATTTCAATTGATATTTTGCAATTATAACGTTATAATCAAAACGTTATTATAACGTTTGCGAGCCCTGCTAGAATCACAAAATTTCCCGTATTCGCAACCATCATCATTGGTCGTATTTCAAATTTAATATCACAGAAACCTTCGCGAGAGTATGCACAGCAACTCGTCAAAGTCTTATTACAATCGAATCAACAGTTTAGGAACGCATGAGGGACATACAGACAGACAGACCAAATTTTAAATATAAAATAGAACCCCTTAATAACATGTCACAGTTGTTTTTTGAAAAGTTTAATTCATTCTGTACACAATTTCTTTGCTGATATTTATTTTCGTTTTTTAAACATGATAACTTCCTACTGAAATATTCATAATTTTCTTTATGTGGTCGTGTTTTTTTTTTATTATTTATTCTGTTATATTTTTCTTGTTCGTTTAATATTTGTTGATAAATTTTATTCGAAATCGGTAGTAAATGAACAATTTAAATACAAAAACTCTAATATAATTCTTTATTTTTCATAAAAGAAAGCAGTAAGTTAGTTTTTAATTGTTATTACACATATATTTGATTGGTTTTTTAATAAGACAAGTATTGTGTACATAAGCGTGCGCACGGGGTAGTCAGGGTAGGCACTTGACTTCTCTGCGAACAACTCCCCCGCCCTCAACATAATATTATGTTTGACCATTTCAACATGTCCGTAAACGGTAAAATGTAAGAAATAAGAATATTGGAAATATTAAAAAATATATATCGTCGTTAGTAACTGCTATGATAAAATAAATTTATCATAATTTTATTTTATTAATTTATTTTATCATAGTAACCACTGTCTAAGCACTGAATACTATCGCGAATCATACTGGTTGATTTTAGTTTACAAAACCTGATATCACAACAGTACATTCTATCACCATTGATAATACAAAGAATAGTTTAAATTTAATTTAATAACTGTGGTATTTTCTATCAACCACGGACATAGAATCGGTATTTTGTAGCTGCACAGTGCACCGTTATCATTTAGTAAATAATAATACAACTAGCTTCGTAGACCATTGAATAATATCGATATTTGTTTATGATAATATGATAAGGGTTGTCAAATGTGACTAACGAATTGTTTGAAAGACGAAACATTACAATTATTATAAAGAATTTCATTTTAAAATTATTTAATAAGGTAGTTGTTAAATTTTGTGATTTTAATCATAAAAAGTTTTACTTATTAACTAATTTAGGTATATTACATTATATTATTACTTATAAAATAATTTTTTACTATGGTAAATGCAGTTAAATAAAGTTACCCTATCTAAAATTTTTTGTTCATGTTAAATGTCAATGTGTAATGTATCATTTATGACTACCCTGCCAGTAATGTCTGCGCACGCTTATGACTGTGTATACTATAATTATTTTGTCAAAGTATTATATTCCACCTAATTGTTCTTCAAAACACAGTGGCATGAGAAATAATAATAATTATTTATTTAAATTTTCAAATTTTAAGTACATTTTAATTGATTATTTATTTTTTGTTTTATAATTTTATAAATATATATTGTTTATATTATCACAGTTCACGGGGAATCAGGTTTAATATTCACTTTTTTATATTATTTGAAATTCAAATTAAAATATAAAGCAGTTCATGTACAAAGTTCATTAATATTTTTATAATTTACCGAAATGCTTATGACGATATGATATTTGTTTTTATATGTAAAAAATTAAGATACAAGAAAATTGAACTTAAAAAAATTCTAATCTCATAATCAAATAATTTTTTAGGTTCAACTAGCTCGAGTAATTATGCCATTGGTATCTTGTTTCCCTTGCTCATTAACCGTTTTTGACAGAGAAGAACAATGTTATAATCGTGCTAATCGATTTAAAGTGTAATGTGTATTTTGGGAAAATCTTAAATTTTTTAAATATTAAAGTGGATCACAGTGTTGACTTATATCACAACAAAATATCAATTCTCGCCGCATTCACACGTACCTATAATTAGTGGTTTGCATTATCTATATAAATTATCTAGATTGATTTTTACTTATATTTTATTATTTTATCTAGATAAATGATGACAAATTATTTAAGCGATTAACTTAGATGTTTTATTTAGATATATGTTTATTTAGATATATAAAATATTATAGCACTGATCAGAATTGGAAACAAATTCTTCATAAAGATTTGTTTGTTAATATAATAGCAATGGCATAGTTATTGTACTTATGAGTATTTTATTTATACGCTATATGTATTGAATTAATTAATTCCCAATCATAAACGTAATTGTATATGCAAATTACATTATATAAAAAGTGTTCTTTTAGAAAATATTTAGAAAAGTTTACTATTATATTATATGTATAAATTACGACTCAACATAATTTTAAATATGTATTTCTAGCTGAATACCCGGCGTTGCCCGGGAAAATAATTGTGTGTTCAACTCCTTTTGGGTGTAACTCGCTGTGGAAGCAATGCCTTTTTAAGACTAATCACCCGAAATAACGGTTAAAATATTTTAATAATTTGTGTTGAATTGTAAAATAATTAAAAAATAGTCTCTAGACCTAGTGATTTGGGCTGTGTGTTGATCGATATATCAGACTTTTAACCTTTTTTCGATCCTTTAGGCATGGAATTTTGAAAAATCCTTTCTGGGTGCTCGCCTACGTTGTATTATGAACCTCTGTGTAAAATTTAAAATCTCTATACCTAGTGGTTTAGGTTGTGCGTTGATCGATATATCAAATTATTAACCCCTTATTCACCCCTTTAGGGGTAGAATTTTGAAAAATGTTTTCTTAGTGCTCGCCTACGATGTAGAAGGAATTTGTGTGCAAAATTTCAAGTGTCTAGACCCAGCGGTTTAGGTTGTGCGTTGATAATTAATTTAGTCAGGACAAGTTATTTTATATATATATATATATATATATATACAGTGTGTCCCAAGAAACAGTGTACACTTAATCACTCATTACCCTGTAAATATTTTTCAATTCTGTTTGCGGGACATTAAACTAGACTAATAGATCATAAATTCCTATGACCTAAAATTTTTTAACTCATGTATTTTGCGCATGCGCGACAAAACTTCATTTTTTTTAATGGTAACCCCTATTTTAAATACCATTTTCAGATTAATCGATTTTTTTCAAGTAATTTTGACGTATCAACTTGTGTTGTAAACTCAAAATTGGCTAAATTAGAGCTATAAGTATAATTTAAAAAAAAAATCTTATTAAATTTGAATATTTTTTTTTTTAATTGCACGTATTATTTCTTTCTAAACACCGCGATGCAATCAAAATTATTGTTATTATTATTATTAAAGTAATAAATTATTCACTATTTATGAATTATTATTTAATTTTATTGTTACACATTATGAAATAACATAATTTAAACATGTATTTTCAGAAAACAAAATTCTAAATTTTATTTTATTTTTTTTTAACAATACTATACATTTTATTTACAATTTAATTTACAGAAATTACAAACATAAATTATTAAATAATTCGATTGTGAGGACGCAGAAATCAAATAATGTAATAAGAGTGTAAAGATTAAATTTTATTTCTTGGTTTATGGTGACGTTTGAGGATGATCCATTATTAATTAATCATATTTTGTGGACTAATAAAAGTAAATTTACTAATAATGGAATATTAAATAAACAAAATAATCGTTATTGGTCGAATGAAAATCCTCACTGGGTTGTTCCTACAAATTTCCAAACATGTTGGGGTAAAAATGTGTGGGTTGGTTTGATTGGTGGGAAATTACTAGGGCCCCATTTCTACGGCGGAACTTTAACGGGAAGAAGATACTTAGATTTTTTGCGTGATAATTTGCAATTACTCCTTGATGATTTACCTTTAGCTACACGTAGGAACATAATATATTATCAGCAAGAAGGGACACCTGCTCATAATGCACGAATTGTCCAAGAATTTTTGAGACTAAAATTTGGTGAAAAATTGATTGCAAC
>JAIVES010000060.1:0-19835 GCA_032441835.1 Slavum lentiscoides
AAAACGCGAAAAAGCGGTTTTTCGCCATATCTCAGTCTATTTTTATCCGATTTGGAAAATTTCGACGGTTTCGGAATCCGCGTGGCCTCCTCTTTCTTCGATCTAATAGGTCCCAAACGCGTAGGAACAATACAAGTGGCCGAAAAACGTTCGTGAACGTAAAAACACGAAAAAAAACGCGAGAAAAGCGATTTTTCGCCATATCTCAGTCTATTTTATCCGATTCGAAAAATTCCGACGGTTTCGGAATCCGCGTGGCCTCCTCTTTCTTCGATCTAATAGGTCCCAAACGCGTAGGACCAATACAAGTGGCCGAAAAACGTTCGTGAACGTAAAAAACACGAAAAAAACGCGAAAAACACGAAAAAAAACGCAAAACACGCGGTTTTCGTGCTATATCTCCGTCAGTTTTTATCCGATTTAGAATTTTTCTACAGAAATACAAATACGACGCCCGTAGCTTTTGTTTGGTGTATAATTGAGGTCTCGGAGACAAATAGATGGTGAGAAATGTGGAAAAAACCCGTTGTGTTGGACATTTTTGACCGTATTTTCCCGCGCAAAACACTAAAAATCACTATTTTGCTCAAATTGCAAATTTTTTGCGGCAAATGATTTTCTCGCGTGATCGGCTACCTATTTGATACCAAACACGGCTAGTCTATTCCTATTGGAACCGCCTGAAATGGGCGTTTGACCATTTTTTTTTGCACTTTTATGGCTTCATCGAAACAGAAAAATCGGCGCTACGACCTGAGTTTTACGAAATCTTAATTCCGTCTTTTCGATGAGATAGATCTCGTTCTCTTGTTGATTATGATGTATGTTAATAGGGTATGAATTCGCAAAATGCGCGCATATTTTCAAAAACAGCGTTTTTTCGTTTGTCGAATTTTTTTTGGTTTCAAACCCCATATCTTCTAGGAAAATGAACGTATCTTGAATTTTTGACGGAAAAAGCAACCTGACGTCCGTATCTGTCGTTTGGTATATAAACAAGGTCTCGGAGACCAATAGATGCCGAGATAAATGGAAAAAACCCGTTTTGTTGGACCTTTTTTTTTCATATTTTTCCGCGCAAAACGCACTATGGAATGTTGTTTACGAACGAATACCAAATATTTCGGGTCATCAAAACAGAAAAAAGCGGTTTTTTCGCCATATCTCAGTCTATTTTTATCCGATTTGGAAAATTTCGACGGTTTCGGAATCCGCGTGGCCTCCTCTTTCTTCGATCTAATAGGTCCCAAACGCGTAGGACCAATACAAGTGGCCGAAAAACGTTCGTGAACGTAAAAAACACGAAAAAAACGCGAAAAACACGAAAAAAAACGCAAAACACGCGGTTTTATCTGCGTACCACAGTCAGTATTGTGGAAAAAACCCATTTTGTAGAATTTTTTTTTTCACATTTTCCCGCGCAATACGCACTACGGAACGTTGTTTACGACCGAATAACAAATATTTCGTATCATCAAAACAGAAAAATCGACATTCCGATCGCAATTACCACCGGATATCAATGCGGACTTTTGCATAATACAGTGCTCGGTCGCCGACTGCCTATGACGTATGTGAAGAGAGATTGAAATTAAAAAATACATGAAAAAACGCGAAAAAAGCGGTTTTTTTGCCATAACTCAGTCTATTTTTATCCGATTTGAAAAATATCGACGGTTTCGGAATCCGCGTGGCCTCCTCTTTCTTCGATCTAATAGGTCCCAAACGCGTAGGATTTTGACCGTATTTTCCGCGCAAAACACCAATACAAGTGGCCGAAAAACGTTCGTGAACGTCAAAAACACGAAAAAAAAACGCGAAAAAGCGATCTGTCGTTTTTTTCGCCATATCTCAGTCTATTTTATCCGATTCGAAAAATTCCGACGGTTTCGGAATCCGCGTGGCCTCCTTTTCTTCGATCTAATAGGTCCCAAACGCGTAGGACCAATACAAGTGGCCGAAAAACGTTCGTCGATCTAATAGGAACAATACAAGTGGCCGAAAAACGTTCGTGAACGTAAAAACACGAAAAAACGCGAGAAAAGCGGTTTTTCGCCATATCTCAGTCTATTTTTATCCGATTCGAAAAATTCCGACGGTTTCGGAATCCGCGTGGCCTCCTCCTTCTTCGATCTAATAGGTCCCAAACGCGTAGGACCAATACAAGTGGCCGAAAAACGTTCGTGAACGTAAAAAACACGAAAAAAACGCGAAAAACACGAAAAAACACGCGGTTTTATCTGCGTACCACAGTCAGTATTGTGGAAAAAACCCATTTTGTAGAATTTTTTTTTTCACATTTTCCCGCGCAATACGCACTACGGAACGTTGTTTACGACCGAATAACAAATATTTCGTATCATCAAAACAGAAAAATCGACATTCCGATCGCAATTACCACCGGATATCAATGCGGACTTTTGCATAATACAGTGCTCGGTCGCCGACTGCCTATGACGTATGTGAAGAGAGATTGAAATTAAAAAAATACATGAAAAAACGCGAAAAAAGCGAGTTTTTCGCCATATCTCAGTCTATTTTTATCCGATTTGGAAAATTTCGACGGTTTCGGAATCCGCGTGGCCTCCTCTTTCTTCGATCTAATAGGTCCCAAACGCGTAGGACCAATACAAGTGGCCGAAAAACGTTCGTGAACGTAAAAAACACGAAAAAAAAACGCGAGAAAAGCGATTTTTTCGCCATATCTCAGTCTATTTTTATCCGATTCGAAAAATTCCGACGGTTTCGGAATCCGCGTGGCCTCCTCCTTCTTCGATCTAATAGGTCCCAAACGCGTAGGACCAATACAAGTGGCCGAAAAACGTTCGTGAACGTAAAAAACACGAAAAAAACGCGAAAAACACGAAAAAAAACGCAAAACACGCGGTTTTTGTGCTATATCTCCGTCAGTTTTTATCCGATTTAGAATTTTTCTACAGAAATACAAATACGACGCCCGTAGCTTTTGTTTGGTGTATAATTGAGGTCTCGGAGACAAATAGATGGTGAGAAATGTGGAAAAAACCCGTTGTGTTGGACATTTTTTGACCGTATTTTCCCGCGCAAAACACTAAAAATCGATATTTTGCTCAAATTGCAAATTTTTTGCGGCAAATGATTTTCTCGCGTGATCGGCTACCTATTTGATACCAAACACGGCTAGTCTATTCCTATTGGAACCGCCTGAAATGGGCGTTTGACCATTTTTTTTTTGCACTTTATGGCTTCATCGAAACAGAAAAATCGGCGCTACGACCTGAGTTTTACGAAATCTTAATTCCGTCTTTTCGATGAGATAGATCTCGTTCTCTTGTTGATTATGATGTATGTTAATAGGGTATGAATTCGCAAAATGCGCGCATATTTTTCAAAAACAGCGTTTTTTCGTTTGTCGAATTTTTTTTGGTTTCAAACCCCATATCTTCTAGGAAAATGAACGTATCTTGAATTTTTTGACGGAAAAAGCAACCTGACGTCCGTATCTGTCGTTTGGTATATAAACAAGGTCTCGGAGACCAATAGATGCCGAGATAAATGGAAAAAACCCGTTTTGTTGGACCTTTTTTTTTCATATTTTTCCGCGCAAAACGCACTATGGAATGTTGTTTACGAACGAATACCAAATATTTCGGGTCATCAAAACAGAAAAAAGCGGTTTTTTCGCCATATCTCAGTCTATTTTTATCCGATTTGGAAAATTTCGACGGTTTCGGAATCCGCGTGGCCTCCTCTTTCTTCGATCTAATAGGTCCCAAACGCGTAGGAACAATACAAGTGGCCGAAAAACGTTCGTGAACGTGAACGCCATATATCAGTCTATTTTTATCCGATTCGAAAAATTCCGACGCGAATACGCGTGGCCTCCTCCTTCTTCGATCTAATAGGTCCCAAACGTAGGACCAATACAAAACGAAAAAAACGACGCTCCTCCTTCTTCGATCTAATAGGTCCCAAACGACGTAGGACCAATACAAGTGGCCGAAAAACGTTGCGTAAAAACACGAAAAAACCACAGTCATGGTATTGTGGAAAAAACCCATTTTGTAGAATTTTTTTTTTCACATTTTCCCGCGCAATACGCACTACGGAACGTTGTTTACGACCGAATAACAAATATTTCGTATCATCAAAACAGAAAAATCGACATTCCGATCGCAATTACCACCGGATATCAATGCGGACTTTTGCATAATACAGTGCTCGGTCGCCGACTGCCTATGACGTATGTGAAGAGAGATTGAAATTAAAAAAATACATGAAAAAACGCGAAAAAAGCGGTTTTTTTGCCATAACTCAGTCTATTTTTATCCGATTTGAAAAATATCGACGGTTTCGGAATCCGCGTGGCCTCCTCTTTCTTCGATCTAATAGGTCCCAAACGCGTAGGAGCAATACAAGTGGCCGAAAAACGTTCGTGAACGTAAAAAACACGAAAAAAAAAAACGCGAGAAAAGCGATTTTTTCGCCATATCTCAGTCTATTTTTATCCGATTCGAAAAATTCCGACGGTTTCGGAATCCGCGTGGCCTCCTCTTTCTTCGATCTAATAGGTCCCAAACGCGTAGGACCAATACAAGTGGCCGAAAAACGTTCGTGAACGTAAAAAACACGAAAAAAACGCGAAAAACACGAAAAAAAACGCAAAACACGCGGTTTTGTGCTATATCTCCGTCAGTTTTATCCGATTTAGAATTTTCTACAGAAATACAAATACGACGCCCGTAGCTTTTGTTTGGTGTATAATTGAGGTCTCGGAGACAAATAGATGGTGAGAAATGTGGAAAAAACCCGTTGTGTTGGACATTTTTTGACCGTATTTTCCCGCGCAAAACACTAAAAATCGATATTTTGCTCAAATTGCAAATTTTTTGCGGCAAATGATTTTCTCGCGTGATCGGCTACCTATTTGATACCAAACACGGCTAGTCTATTCCTATTGGAACCGCCTGAAATGGGCGTTTGACCATTTTTTTTTTTTGCACTTTTATGGCTTCATCGAAACAGAAAAATCGGCGCTACGACCTGAGTTTTTACGAAATCTTAATTCCGTCTTTTCGATGAGATAGATCTCGTTCTCTTGTTGATTATGATGTATGTTAATAGGGTATGAATTCGCAAAATGCGCGCATATTTTCCAAAAAACAGCGTTTTTTTCGTTTGTCGAATTTTTTTTTTTGGTTTCAAACCCCCATATCTTCTAGGAAAATGAACGTATCTTGAATTTTTTGACGGAAAAAGCAACCTGACGTCCGTATCTGTCGTTTGGTATATAAACAAGGTCTCGGAGACCAATAGATGCCGAGATAAATGGAAAAAACCCGTTTTGTTGGACCTTTTTTTTTCATATTTTTCCGCGCAAAACGCACTATGGAATGTTGTTTACGAACGAATACCAAATATTTCGGGTCATCAAAACAGAAAAAAGCGGTTTTTTCGCCATATCTCAGTCTATTTTTATCCGATTTGGAAAATTTCGACGGTTTCGGAATCCGCGTGGCCTCCTCTTTCTTCGATCTAATAGGTCCCAAACGCGTAGGAACAATACAAGTGGCCGAAAAACGTTCGTGAACGTAAAAAACACGAAAAAAAAAACGCGAGAAAAGCGATTTTTCGCCATATCTCAGTCTATTTTTATCCGATTCGAAAAATTCCGACGGTTTCGGAATCCGCGTGGCCTCCTCTTTCTTCGATCTAATAGGTCCCAAACGCGTAGGACCAATACAAGTGGCCGAAAAACGTTCGTGAACGTAAAAAACACGAAAAAAACGCGAAAAACGCAAAACACGCGGTTTTTGTGCTATATCTCCGTCAGTTTTTATCCGATTTAGAATTTTTCTACAGAAATACAAATACGACGCCCGTAGCTTTTGTTTGGTGTATAATTGAGGTCTCGGAGACAAATAGATGGTGAGAAATGTGGAAAAAACCCGTTGTGTTGGACATTTTTTGACCGTATTTTCCCGCGCAAAACACTAAAAATCGATATTTTGCTCAAATTGCAAATTTTTTGCGGCAAATGATTTTCTCGCGTGATCGGCTACCTATTTGATACCAAACACGGCTAGTCTATTCCTATTGGAACCGCCTGAAATGGGCGTTTGACCATTTTTTTTGCACTTTTATGGCTTCATCGAAACAGAAAAATCGGCGCTACGACCTGAGTTTTACGAAATCTTAATTCCGTCTTTTCGATGAGATAGATCTCGTTCTCTTGTTGATTATGATGTATGTTAATAGGGTATGAATTCGCAAAATGCGCGCATATTTTCAAAAACAGCGTTTTTTCGTTTGTCGAATTTTTTTTGGTTTCAAACCCCATATCTTCTAGGAAAATGAACGTATCTTGAATTTTTTGACGGAAAAAGCAACCTGACGTCCGTATCTGTCGTTTGGTATATAAACAAGGTCTCGGAGACCAATAGATGCCGAGATAAATGGAAAAAACCCGTTTTGTTGGACCTTTTTTTTTCATATTTTTCCGCGCAAAACGCACTATGGAATGTTGTTTACGAACGAATACCAAATATTTCAGGTCATCAAAACAGAAAAAAGCGGTTTTTTCGCCATATCTCAGTCTATTTTTATCCGATTTGGAAAATTTCGACGGTTTCGGAATCCGCGTGGCCTCCTCTTTCTTCGATCTAATAGGTCCCAAACGCGTAGGAACAATACAAGTGGCCGAAAAACGTTCGTGAACGTAAAAAACACGAAAAAAAACGCGAGAAAAGCGATTTTTTCGCCATATCTCAGTCTATTTTTATCCGATTCGAAAAATTCCGACGGTTTCGGAATCCGCGTGGCCTCCTCCTTCTTCGATCTAATAGGTCCCAAACGCGTAGGACCAATACAAGTGGCCGAAAAACGTTCGTGAACGTAAAAAACACGAAAAAAACGCGAAAAACACGAAAAAAAACGCAAAACACGCGGTTTTTGTGCTATATCTCCGTCAGTTTTTATCCGATTTAGAATTTTTCTACAGAAATACAAATACGACGCCCGTAGCTTTTGTTTGGTGTATAATTGAGGTCTCGGAGACAAATAGATGGTAAATAATGTGGAAAAAACCCGTTTTGTTGGACCTTTTTTTTTCATATTTTTCCGCGCAAAACGCACTATGGAATGTTGTTTACGAACGAATACCAAATATTTCGGGTCATCAAAACAGAAAAAAGCGGTTTTTTCGCCATATCTCAGTCTATTTTTATCCGATTCGAAAAATTCCGACGGTTTCGGAATCCGCGTGGCCTCCTCTTTCTTCGATCTAATAGGTCCCAAACGCGTAGGACCAATACAAGTGGCCGAAAAACGTTCGTGAACGTAAAAATACGAAAAAACGCGAAAAACACGAAAAAAACACGCGGTTTTTGTGCTATATCTCCGTCAGTTTTTATCCGATTTAGAATTTTCTACAGAAATACAAATACGACGCCCGTAGCTTTTGTTTGGTGTATAATTGAGGTCTCGGAGACAAATAGATGGTGAGAAATGTGGAAAAAACCCGTTGTGTTGGACATTTTTTGACCGTATTTTCCCGCGCAAAACACTAAAAATCGATATTTTGCTCAAATTGCAAATTTTTTGCGGCAAATGATTTTCTCGCGTGATCGGCTACCTATTTGATACCAAACACGGCTAGTCTATTCCTATTGGAACCGCCTGAAATGGGCGTTTGACCATTTTTTTTGCACTTTTATGGCTTCATCGAAACAGAAAAATCGGCGCTACGACCTGAGTTTTACGAAATCTTAATTCCGTCTTTTCGATGAGATAGATCTCGTTCTCTTGTTGATTATGATGTATGTTAATAGGGTATGAATTCGCAAAATGCGCGCATATTTTCAAAAACAGCGTTTTTTCGTTTGTCGAATTTTTTTTGGTTTCAAACCCCATATCTTCTAGGAAAATGAACGTATCTTGAATTTTTGACGGAAAAAGCAACCTGACGTCCGTATCTGTCGTTTGGTATATAAACAAGGTCTCGGAGACCAATAGATGCCGAGATAAATGGAAAAAACCCGTTTTGTTGGACCTTTTTTTCATATTTTCCGCGCAAAACGCACTATGGAATGTTGTTTACGAACGAATACCAAATATTTCGGGTCATCAAAACAGAAAAAAGCGGTTTTTCGCCATATCTCAGTCTATTTTTATCCGATTTGGAAAATTTCGACGGTTTCGGAATCCGCGTGGCCTCCTCTTTCTTCGATCTAATAGGTCCCAAACGCGTAGGACCAATACAAGTGGCCGAAAAACGTTCGTGAACGTAAAAACACGAAAAAAAACGCGAGAAAAGCGATTTTTCGCCATATCTCAGTCTATTTTTATCCGATTCGGAAAATTCCGACGGTTTCGGAATCCGCGTGGCCTCCTCTTTCTTCGATCTAATAACTCCCAAACGCGTAGGACCAATACAAGTGGCCGAAAAACGTTCGTGAACGTAAAAAACACGAAAAAAACGCAAAAAAAGCGGTTTTATCTGCGTACCACAGTCAGTATTGTGGAAAAAACCCATTTTGTAGAATTTTTTTTTTTCACATTTTCCCGCGCAATACGCACTACGGAACGTTGTTTACGACCGAATAACAAATATTTCGTATCATCAAAACAGAAAAATCGACATTCCGATCGCAATTACCACCGGATATCAATGCGGACTTTTGCATAATACAGTGCTCGGTCGCCGACTGCCTATGACGTATGTGAAGAGAGATTGAAATTAAAAAAATACATGAAAAAACGCGAAAAAAGCGGTTTTTTTGCCATAACTCAGTCTATTTTTATCCGATTTGAAAAATATCGACGGTTTCGGAATCCGCGTGGCCTCCTCTTTCTTCGATCTAATAACTCCCAAACGCGTAGGACCAATACAATCCGAAAAATTCGTGAACGAAAAATACGAGGTCTCGGAGAAAAAACGCGAAAAAACGGTTTTTCGGTCTATTTTATCCGATTCGAAAAATTCCGACGGTTTCGGAATCCGCGTGGCCTCCTCTTTCTTCGATCTAATAGGTCCCAAACGCGTAGGACCAATACAAGTGGCCGAAAAACGTTCGTGAACGTAAAAAACACGAAAAAAAACGCGAGAAAAGCGATTTTTCGCCATATCTCAGTCTACTTTTATCCGATTCGAAAAATTCCGACGGTTTCGGAATCCGCGTGGCCTCCTCTTTCTTCGATCTAATAGGTCCCAAACGCGTAGGACCAATACAAGTGGCCGAAAAACGTTCGTGAACGTAAAAAACACGAAAAAAACGCGAAAAACACGAAAAAAAACGCAAAACACGCGGTTTTGTGCTATATCTCCGTCAGTTTTTATCCGATTTAGAATTTTTCTACAGAAATACAAATACGACGCCCGTAGCTTTTGTTTGGTGTATAATTGAGGTCTCGGAGACAAATAGATGGTGAGAAATGTGGAAAAAACCCGTTGTGTTGGACATTTTTTGACCGTATTTTCCCGCGCAAAACACTAAAAATCGATATTTTGCTCAAATTGCAAATTTTTTGCGGCAAATGATTTTCTCGCGTGATCGGCTACCTATTTGATACCAAACACGGCTAGTCTATTCCTATTGGAACCGCCTGAAATGGGCGTTTGACCATTTTTTTTGCACTTTTATGGCTTCATCGAAACAGAAAAATCGGCGCTACGACCTGAGTTTTACGAAATCTTAATTCCGTCTTTTCGATGAGATAGATCTCGTTCTCTTGTTGATTATGATGTATGTTAATAGGGTATGAATTCGCAAAATGCGCGCATATTTTCAAAAACAGCGTTTTTTCGTTTGTCGAATTTTTTTTTTTGGTTTCAAACCCCCATATATTCTAGGAAAATGAACGTATCTTGAATTTTTTGACGGAAAAAGCAACCTGACGTCCGTATCTGTCGTTTGGTACATAAACAAGGTCTCGGAGACCAATAGATGCCGAGATAAATGGAAAAAACCCGTTTTGTTGGACCTTTTTTTTTCATATTTTCCCGCGCAAAACGCACTATGGAATGTTGTTTACGAACGAATACCAAATATTTCGTGTCATCAAAACAGAAAAAAGCGGTTTTTTCACCATATCTCAGTCTATTTTTATCCGATTTGGAAAATTTCGACGGTTTCGGAATCCGCGTGGCCTCCTCTTTCTTAGATCTAATAGGTCCCAAACGCGTAGGAACAATACAAGTGGCCGAAAAACGTTCGTGAACGTAAAAAACACGAAAAAAAAAACGCGAGAAAAGGGATTTTTCGCCATATCTCAGTCTATTTTTATCCGATTTGAAAAATTTTGACGGTTTCGGAATCCGCGTGGCCTCCTCTTTCTTCGACCTAATAACTCCCAAACGCGTAGGACCAATACAAGTGGCCGAAAAACGTTCGTGAACGAAAAAAACGCGAAAAACGCGGTTTTTTCGCCATATCTCAGTCTATTTTTATCCGATTCGGAAAATTCCGACGGTTTCGGAATCCGCGTGGGCTCCTCTTTCTTTGATCTAATAGGTCCCGAACGCGTAGGACCAATACAAGTGACCGAAAAACGTTCGTGAACGTAAAAAACACGAAAAAAACGCAAAAAAAGCGGTTTTATCTGCGTACCACAGTCAGTATTGTGGAAAAAACCCATTTTGTAGAATTTTTTTTTTTCACATTTTCCCGCGCAATACGCACTACGGAACGTTGTTTACGACCGAATAACAAATATTTCGTATCATCAAAACAGAAAATCGACATTCCGATCGCAATTACCACCGGATATCAATGCGGACTTTTGCATAATACAGTGCTCGGTCGCCGACTGCCTATGACGTATGTGAAGAGATTGAAATTAAAAAATACATGAAAAAACGCGAAAAAGCGGTTTTTGCCATAACTCAGTCTATTTTTATCCGATTTGAAAAATTTCGACGGTTTCGGAATCCGCGTGGCCTCCTCTTTCTTCGATCTAATAACTCCCAAACGCGTAGGACCAATACAAGTGGCCGAAAAACGTTCGTGAACGTAAAAAACACGAAAAAAAAAACGCGAGAAAAGCGATTTTTTCGCCATATCTCAGTCTATTTTTATCCGATTCGAAAAATTCCGACGGTTTCGGAATCCGCGTGGCCTCCTCTTTCTTCGATCTAATAGGTCCCAAACGCGTAGGACCAATACAAGTGGCCGAAAAACGTTCGTGAACGAAAAAACACGAAAAAACGCGAAAAACACGAAAAAACGCAAAACACGCGGTTTTGTGCTATATCTCCGTCAGTTTTATCCGATTTAGAATTTTCTACAGAAATACAAATACGACGCCCGTAGCTTTTGTTTGGTGTATAATTGAGGTCTCGGAGACAAATAGATGGTGAGAAATGTGGAAAAAACCCGTTGTGTTGGACATTTTTTGACCGTATTTTCCCGCGCAAAACACTAAAAATCGATATTTTGCTCAAATTGCAAATTTTTTGCGGCAAATGATTTTCTCGCGTGATCGGCTACCTATTTGATACCAAACACGGCTAGTCTATTCCTATTGGAACCGCCTGAAATGGGCGTTTGACCATTTTTTTTGCACTTTTATGGCTTCATCGAAACAGAAAAATCGGCGCTACGACCTGAGTTTTACGAAATCTTAATTCCGTCTTTTCGATGAGATAGATCTCGTTCTCTTGTTGATTATGATGTATGTTAATAGGGTATGAATTCGCAAAATGCGCGCATATTTTCAAAAACAGCGTTTTTTCGTTTGTCGAATTTTTTTTTGGTTTCAAACCCCCATATCTTCTAGGAAAATGAACGTATCTTGAATTTTTTGACGGAAAAAGCAACCTGACGTCCGTATCTGTCGTTTGGTATATAAACAAGGTCTCGGAGACCAATAGATGCCGAGATAAATGGAAAAAACCCGTTTTGTTGGACCTTTTTTTTTCATATTTTTCCGCGCAAAACGCACTATGGAATGTTGTTTACGAACGAATACCAAATATTTCGGGTCATCAAAACAGAAAAAAGCGGTTTTTTCGCCATATCTCAGTCTATTTTTATCCGATTCGGAAAATTCCGACGGTTTCGGAATCCGCGTGGGCTCCTCTTTCTTTGATCTAATAGGTCCCGAACGCGTAGGACCAATACAAGTGACCGAAAAACGTTCGTGAACGTAAAAAACACGAAAAAAACGCAAAAAAAGCGGTTTTATCTGCGTACCACAGTCAGTATTGTGGAAAAAACCCATTTTGTAGAATTTTTTTTCACATTTTCCCGCGCAATACGCACTACGGAACGTTGTTTACGACCGAATAACAAATATTTCGTATCATCAAAACAGAGAAATCGACATTCCGATCGCAATTACCACCGGATATCAATGCGGACTTTCGCATAATACAGTGCTCGGTCGCCGACTGCCTATGACGTATGTGAAGAGAGATTGAAATTAAAAAAATACATGAAAAAACGCGAATAAAGCGGTTTTTTTGCCATAACTCAGTCTATTTTTATCCGATTTGAAAAATTTCGACGGTTTCGGAATCCGCGTGGCCTCCTCTTTCTTCGATCTAATAACTCCCAAACGCGTAGGACCAATACAAGTGGCCGAAAAACGTTCGTGAACGTAAAAAATACGAAAAAAACGCGAAAAAACGCGGTTTTTCGCCATATCTCAGTCTATTTTTATCCGATTTGGAAAATTCCGACGCGGTTTTGTGCTATATCTCCGTCCGTTTTATCCGATTTGAATTTTTCTACAGAAATACAAATACGACGCCCGTAGCTTTTGTTTGGTGTATAATTGAGGTGAGACAAATAGATGGTGAGAAAAAAACCCGTTGTGTTGGACATTTTTCGGAATGCGGCAAATGATTTTCTCGCCGCGTGGCCAAACCTCTATTTCTTCGACCGCCTGAAATGGGCGTTTGACCTCCCAAACGCGTAGGACCAATACAAGTGGCCGAAAAACGTTCGTGAACGTAAAAAATACGAAAAAAACGCGAAAAAACGGTTTTTTCGCCATATCTCAGTCTATTTTATCCGATCTTTTGACGGAAAAAAATTCCGACGGTTTCGGAATCCGCGTGGCCTCCTCTTTCTTCGATCTAATAACTCCCAAACGCGTAGGACCAATACAAGTGGCCGAAAAACGTTCGTGAACGTAAAAAATACGAAAAAACGCGAAAAAACGGTTTTTTCGCCATATCTCAGTCTATTTTTATCCGATTTAAAAAATTTCGACGGTTTCGGAATCCGCGTGGCCTCCTCTTTCTTCGACCTAATAACTCCCAAACGCGTAGGACCAATACAAATGGCCGAAAAAGTGAACGTAAAAAACGTTCGAACGAAAAACGCGGTTTTTCGCCATATCTCAGTCTATTTTTATCCGATTCGGAAAATTCCGACGGTTTCGGAATCCGCGTGGGCTCCTCTTTCTTTGATCTAATAGGTCCCGAACGCGTAGGACCAATACAAGTGACCGAAAAACGTTCGTGAACGTAAAAAACACGAAAAAAACGCAAAAAAGCGGTTTTATCTGCGTACCACAGTCAGTATTGTGGAAAAAACCCATTTTGTAGAATTTTTTTTTTTCACATTTTTCGCGCAATACGCACTACGGAACGTTGTTTACGACCGAATAACAAATATTTCGTATCATCAAAACAGAAAAATCGACATTCCGATCGCAATTACCACCGGATATCAATGCGGACTTTTGCATAATACAGTGCTCGGTCGCCGACTGCCTATGACGTATGTGAAGAGAGATTGAAATTAAAAAAATACATGAAAAAACGCGAAAAAAGCGGTTTTTTGCCATAACTCAGTCTATTTTTATCCGATTTGAAAAATTTCGACGGTTTCGGAATCCGCGTGGCCTCCTCTTTCTTCGATCTAATAACTCCCAAACGCGTAGGACCAATACAAGTGGCCGAAAAACGTTCGTGAACGTAAAAATACGAAAAAACGCGAAAAAGCGGTTTTTCGCCATATCTCAGTCTATTTTTATCCGATTTAAAAATTTCGACGGTTTCGGAATCCGCGTGGCCTCCTCTTTCTTCGATCTAATAGGTCCCAAACGCGTAGGACCAATACAAGTGGCCGAAAAACGTTCGTGAACGTAAAAAACACGAAAAAAAACGCGAGAAAAGCGATTTTTCGCCATATCTCAGTCTATTTTATCCGATTCGAAAAATTCCGACGGTTTCGGAATCCGCGTGGCCTCCTCTTTCTTCGATCTAATAGGTCCCAAACGCGTAGGACCAATACAAGTGGCCGAAAAACGTTCGTGAACGTAAAAACACGAAAAAACGCGAAAAACACGAAAAAAACGCAAAACACGCGGTTTTGTGCTATATCTCCGTCAGTTTTTATCCGATTTAGAATTTTTCTACAGAAATACAAATACGACGCCCGTAGCTTTTGTTTGGTGTATAATTGAGGTCTCGGAGACAAATAGATGGTGAGAAATGTGGAAAAAACCCGTTGTGTTGGACATTTTTTGACCGTATTTTCCGCGCAAAACACTAAAAATCGATATTTTGCTCAAATTGCAAATTTTTTGCGGCAAATGATTTTCTCGCGTGATCGGCTACCTATTTGATACCAAACACGGCTAGTCTATTCCTATTGGAACCGCCTGAAATGGGCGTTTGACCATTTTTTTTTTGCACTTTATGGCTTCATCGAAACAGAAAAATCGGCGCTACGACCTGAGTTTTACGAAATCTTAATTCCGTCTTTTCGATGAGATAGATCTCGTTCTCTTGTTGATTATGATGTATGTTAATAGGGTATGAATTCGCAAAATGCGCGCATATTTTCAAAAACAGCGTTTTTTCGTTTGTCGAATTTTTTTTGGTTTCAAACCCCATATCTTCTAGGAAAATGAACGTATCTTGAATTTTTTGACGGAAAAAGCAACCTGACGTCCGTATCTGTCGTTTGGTATATAAACAAGGTCTCGGAGACCAATAGATGCCGAGATAAATGGAAAAAACCCGTTTTGTTGGACCTTTTTTTTTCATATTTTTCCGCGCAAAACGCACTATGGAATGTTGTTTACGAACGAATACCAAATATTTCGGGTCATCAAAACAGAAAAAAGCGGTTTTTTCGCCATATCTCAGTCTATTTTTATCCGATTTGGAAAATTTCGACGGTTTCGGAATCCGCGTGGCCTCCTCTTTCTTCGATCTAATAGGTCCCAAACGCGTAGGAACAATACAAGTGGCCGAAAAACGTTCGTGAACGTAAAAAACACGAAAAAAAAAACGCGAGAAAAGCGATTTTTCGCCATATCTCAGTCTATTTTTATCCGATTCGAAAAATTCCGACGGTTTCGGAATCCGCGTGGCCTCCTCCTTCTTCGATCTAATAGGTCCCAAACGCGTAGGACCAATACAAGTGGCCGAAAAACGTTCGTGAACGTAAAAAACACGAAAAAACGCGAAAACACGAAAAAAACGCAAAACACGCGGTTTTTGTGCTATATCTCCGTCAGTTTTATCCGATTTAGAATTTTCTACAGAAATACAAATACGACGCCCGTAGCTTTTGTTTGGTGTATAATTGAGGTCTCGGAGACAAATAGATGGTGAGAAATGTGGAAAAAACCCGTTGTGTTGGACATTTTTTGACCGTATTTTCCCGCGCAAATACTAAAAATCGATATTTTGCTCAAATTGCAAATTTTTTGCGGCAAATGATTTTCTCGCGTGATCGGCTACCTATTTGATACCAAACACGGCTAGTCTATTCCTATTGGAACCGCCTGAAATGGGCGTTTGACCATTTTTTTTGCACTTTATGGCTTCATCGAAACAGAAAAATCGGCGCTACGACCTGAGTTTTTACGAAATCTTAATTCCGTCTTTTCGATGAGATAGATCTCGTTCTCTTGTTGATTATGATGTATGTTAATAGGGTATGAATTCGCAAAATGCGCGCATATTTTCCAAAAAACAGCGTTTTTTTCGTTTGTCGAATTTTTTTTTTGGTTTCAAACCCCCATATCTTCTAGGAAAATGAACGTATCTTGAATTTTTTGACGGAAAAAGCAACCTGACGTCCGTATCTGTCGTTTGGTATATAAACAAGGTCTCGGAGACCAATAGATGCCGAGATAAATGGAAAAAACCCGTTTTGTTGGACCTTTTTTTTTCATATTTTTCCGCGCAAAACGCACTATGGAATGTTGTTTACGAACGAATACCAAATATTTCGGGTCATCAAAACAGAAAAAAGCGGTTTTTTCGCCATATCTCAGTCTATTTTTATCCGATTTGGAAAATTCCGACGGTTTCGGAATCCGCGTGGCCTCCTCTTTCTTTGATCTAATAGGTCCCAAACGCGTAGGACCAATACAAGTGACCGAAAAACGTTCGTGAACGTAAAAAACACGAAAAAAACGCAAAAAAAGCGGTTTTATCTGCGTACCACAGTCAGTATTGTGGAAAAACCCATTTTGTAGAATTTTTTTTTTTCACATTTTCCCGCGCAATACGCACTACGGAACGTTGTTTACGACCGAATAACAAATATTTCGTATCATCAAAACAGAAAAATCGACATTCCGATCGCAATTACCACCGGATATCTATGCGGACTTTTGCATAATACAGTGCTCGGTCGCCGACTGCCTATGACGTATGTGAAGAGAGATTGAAATTAAAAAAATACATGAAAAAACGCGAAAAAGCGGTTTTTTTGCCATAACTCAGTCTATTTTTATCCGATTTGAAAAATTTCGACGGTTTCGGAATCCGCGTGGCCTCCTCTTTCTTCGATCTAATAACTCCCAAACGCGTAGGACCAATACAAGTGGCCGAAAAACGTTCGTGAACGTAAAAAATACGAAAAAAAAAAACGCGAAAAAGCGGTTTTTCGCCATATCTCAGTCTATTTTTATCCGATTCGAAAAATTCCGACGGTTTCGGAATCCGCGTGGCCTCCTCTTTCTTCGATCTAATAGGTCCCAAACGCGTAGGACCAATACAAGTGGCCGAAAAACGTTCGTGAACGTAAAAAACACGAAAAAAACGCGAAAAACACGAAAAAAAACGCAAAACACGCGGTTTTTGTGCTATATCTCCGTCAGTTTTTATCCGATTTAGAATTTTTCTACAGAAATACAAATACGACGCCCGTAGCTTTTGTTTGGTGTATAATTGAGGTCTCGGAGACAAATAGATGGTGAGAAATGTGGAAAAAACCCGTTGTGTTGGACATTTTTTGACCGTATTTTCCCGCGCAAAACACTAAAAATCGATATTTTGCTCAAATTGCAAATTTTTTGCGGCAAATGATTTTCTCGCGTGATCGGCTACCTATTTGATACCAAACACGGCTAGTCTATTCCTATTGGAACCGCCTGAAATGGGCGTTTGACCATTTTTTTTGCACTTTATGGCTTCATCGAAACAGAAAAATCGGCGCTACGACCTGAGTTTTACGAAATCTTAATTCCGTCTTTTCGATGAGATAGATCTCGTTCTCTTGTTGATTATGATGTATGTTAATAGGGTATGAATTCGCAAAATGCGCGCATATTTTCAAAAACAGCGTTTTTTCGTTTGTCGAATTTTTTTTGGTTTCAAACCCCATATCTTCTAGGAAAATGAACGTATCTTGAATTTTTGACGGAAAAAGCAACCTGACGTCCGTATCTGTCGTTTGGTATATAAACAAGGTCTCGGAGACCAATAGATGCCGAGATAAATGGAAAAAACCCGTTTTGTTGGACCTTTTTTTTTCATATTTTCCCGCGCAAAACGCACTATGGAATGTTGTTTACGAACGAATACCAAATATTTCGGGTCATCAAAACAGAAAAAAGCGGTTTTTCGCCATATCTCAGTCTATTTTTATCCGATTTGGAAAATTTCGACGGTTTCGGAATCCGCGTGGCCTCCTCTTTCTTCGATCTAATAGGTCCCAAACGCGTAGGAACAATACAAGTGGCCGAAAAACGTTCGTGAACGTAAAAAACACGAAAAAAAAACGCGAAAAAGCGGTTTTTTCGCCATATCTCAGTCTATTTTATCCGATTCGAAAAATTCCGACGGTTTCGGAATCCGCGTGGCCTCCTCTTTCTTCGATCTAATAGGTCCCAAACGCGTAGGACCAATACAAGTGGCCGAAAAACGTTCGTGAACGTAAAAAACACGAAAAAAAAAAACGCGAGAAAAGCGATTTTTTCGCCATATCTCAGTCTATTTTTATCCGATTCGAAAAATTCCGACGGTTTCGGAATCCGCGTGGCCTCCTCCTTCTTCGATCTAATAGGTCCCAAACGCGTAGGACCAATACAAGTGGCCGAAAAACGTTCGTGAACGTAAAAAACACGAAAAAAACGCGAAAAACACGAAAAAAAACGCAAAACACGCGGTTTTTGTGCTATATCTCCGTCAGTTTTTATCCGATTTAGAATTTTTCTACAGAAATACAAATACGACGCCCGTAGCTTTTGTTTGGTGTATAATTGAGGTCTCGGAGACAAATAGATGGTGAGAAATGTGGAAAAAACCCGTTTTGTTGGACCTTTTTTTTTCATATTTTTCCGCGCAAAACGCACTATGGAATGTTGTTTACGAACGAATACCAAATATTTCGGGTCATCAAAACAGAAAAAAGCGGTTTTTTCGCCATATCTCAGTCTATTTTTATCCGATTCGAAAAATTCCGACGGTTTCGGAATCCGCGTGGCCTCCTCTTTCTTCGATCTAATTGGTCCCAAACGCGTAGGACCAATACAAGTGGCCGAAAAACGTTCGTGAACGCGAAAAACACGAAAAAAAACGCAAAACACGCGGTTTTCGTGCTATATCTCCGTCAGTTTTTATCCGATTTAGAATTTTTCTACAGAAATACAAATACGACGCCCGTAGCTTTTGTTTGGTGTATAATTGAGGTCTCGGAGACAAATAGATGGTGAGAAATGTGGAAAAAACCCGTTGTGTTGGACATTTTTTGACCGTATTTTCCCGCGCAAAACACTAAAAATCGATATTTTGCTCAAATTGCAAATTTTTTGCGGCAAATGATTTTCTCGCGTGATCGGCTACCTATTTGATACCAAACACGGCTAGTCTATTCCTATTGGAACCGCCTGAAATGGGCGTTTGACCATTTTTTTTTTTGCACTTTTATGGCTTCATCGAAACAGAAAAATCGGCGCTACGACCTGAGTTTTTACGAAATCTTAATTCCGTCTTTTCGATGAGATAGATCTCGTTCTCTTGTTGATTATGATGTATGTTAATAGGGTATGAATTCGCAAAATGCGCATATTTTCAAAAACAGCGTTTTTTTCGTTTGTCGAATTTTTTTTTTTGGTTTCAAACCCCCATATCTTCTAGGAAAATGAACGTATCTTGAATTTTTTGACGGAAAAAGCAACCTGACGTCCGTATCTGTCGTTTGGTACATAAACAAGGTCTCGGAGACCAATAGATGCCGAGATAAATGGAAAAAACCCGTTTTGTTGGACCTTTTTTTTTCATATTTTTCCGCGCAAAACGCACTATGGAATGTTGTTTACGAACGAATACCAAATATTTCGGGTCATCAAAACAGAAAAAAGCGGTTTTTTCGCCATATCTCAGTCTATTTTTATCCGATTTGGAAAATTTCGACGGTTTCGGAATCCGCGTGGCCTCCTCTTTCTTCGATCTAATAGGTCCCAAACGCGTAGGAACAATACAAGTGGCCGAAAACGTTCGTGAACGTAAAAAACACGAAAAAAAAACGCGAGAAAAGCGATTTTTTCGCCATATCTCAGTCTATTTTTATCCGATTCGAAAAATTCCGACGGTTTCGGAATCCGCGTGGCCTCCTCTTTCTTCGATCTAATAAGGTCCCAAACGCGTAGGACCAATACAA
>JAIVES010000157.1:0-18056 GCA_032441835.1 Slavum lentiscoides
ATGTATTGTAAGTTATGATTGATTTGTATAGTAATGTGTTGCCTGGTGTATTCACTTGACATTCCCGGTCTGATGAACGACAAACACCTCAATTCAACACAACGGTATTCGGTTATGCTGTGACCTACTCTGGTGAAAACTGTGTTAGGCTATTACAAAATAATTGTTGATTACGTTTTGACATAAGTTTTTGGTTTCTCGTGGAATACGTAAGTTTTATTTCGAAAAAAATAAAGCGTACCAAAAACAATGGAGATGTACAGAATTAACCGATCGTATCCGTGAAATAAATACATTTAGGTGTTATATGGTTATATTATTGAGATCAGTATGATGTCTGCTATTCATGGAATTCAATTTCAAAGCTATAACACGATTATACACTGAATAATGACCAAAACGTGAACATATTCACTACCAGTTGCTCGAATTCGATTGTCAAATGTTTACTAGGGTATTTAATATATATATATGTAATGATGTACCGTCAAAACGGGCAACGAAGACTTCACCGAGCAGGAGATCTTGGACGAACTCAAGATGAAGGTCCCCGGTCCGCCGCGTCCACCGCATGTCCAAACCGGGAAACTGGCCCGGTCACCGTCCACCCGACGCTTCCTCCGACAGCGCCCGCACCGTCTTTGACATCACCGCGATAGGCGGCCTCAGCGTAAAGCCGAGGCCAAGCAAGACTAACGAGTCCCGCAGCCGCCGCTGCCTCAAGTTCTTCCACACCGCGAACTACTGCCGCGCCCCGTCTGCGCGTTCTGCGGCAAAAACCCGACCCCGCCTGCACCGCTAAAGACAAAAAGACGCCGTCCCCACCTGCGCGAACTGCAAAACTCCCACCGCGCGACCTATCGTGGCTGCGCAAAAACGCCGAAAAAGCCGAACACCGCGCCCGAACCAAACCCGCTCCACCGACAACGAACCGCGCGACCAACGTGACTCGCCCCAACCCACGTACGCGCAAACAGCTGCCCCAACAGCCGCTCCCTCTCCTTCCACCGGACCAGCGCCTCTTCCTCAAACCGCTCCCCTCTCATTCCCAGCCCACCGGTTGACGCCCTTCAGGCCATCATCCTCGCAGCGGTGACAAGTTCACACAGACGCTCACCGCGCCATCCTTCGCGGTCCATGAATCCTAATCCCGTCAACGGCCTCATCCTGAATTGGAACGCTAACGGCGTGCAAACAAACTCACCGAACTCGAACAACTACTCGACGAACAAAACATCGACATCGGCATCACCGAAACTCACCTTAGCAACAACAAAAACATTTACCAGGAACTACCGACTTACAGACGCGACCGCGTAGGAGCCGCAGGAGGGGGTAGCAGTCCTCGTCCGCAGGGGCCTTCGTCATCGCGCCATCAACACCGACAACAACATCAGTTGCGAGGGTGGGGTCGAGGTCCACCTCCCCGCGCCCCCCGCGTCATCGCAATTTACCGCCGCCCGCGCACAACCAAAACTCCATTTATCGTCCCCTTTTCGCCTCCAACGTGCCCACCGTCGTGGCCGGGGACCTCAACGCCAACACATCTTGGGGCTGCAAACACACCAACACGGCAGGCAGTTCTCTTCTCAGGACACTTCTTCGCCATAATCTCGTCATAGATGCCCCTCGGCGCCAACCACTTCCCCAGTTGCTCCACTCGGACCCGGACATCCTCGACATCTTCATCACTAAAGACGTCCTCGTGCCGAAAACCCGTGGACCCTAGAGCGACTGTCATCCGATCCACAACCCACACTTCTCGAAATTCCCGGACCGCCCCGCAACCCCGTCACCACATCTCAATCGACTGGCTCCTCCTCCAATACCATCTGGAAACCTCTCCGTTCAAATGCAGCCCCATCAAATCCAGACCCACCTCGACGCCGCGGTCGAACACAACCGACTTGAACAACGCCACGCAAAACTCGACTATAACAACTCTTGCGCCGCGACACAAACTCAAACTTCCTTACGACATCAAACAACTCGTCAACAATAAAAACCGCATTCGTAGACTCTGGCAATCGCGAAGAACTCCCGAGCTCAAGTCCCAGCTCAACGCTCTTCAGAAATCCGTCCACCTTCGTGTATCTGAATTTCAAATAACCGTTTCAACACTTTTATCGCCGAGGCCGAATCTCACCCCAGAAACGTCTGGAATGTAGTCAGGAAACTTAGGAACAAGCGTCCCTGCCTCCCACCGCTGAAAGTAGGCAACAACTCGTTCTCTCCTCGGACAAAGCGGAGATATTCGCGGACTCGCTGCAGGCCCAGTGCTCTCCTAACCGAAGCGCTGCAGAGCTAAAAGAGGTCCACGACACGATTGAGCGCGGGTTCTTCATCTCCCCTCGACAAAACCGAGTTTTCCTGCTTGTCCGGGAAATATCTTCGATAATTCGCTCCCTCAATGCCCACAAAGGCCAGGCAGCGATCAAATCAAAACAACGTTCTCAAAGCACTTCCCAGGAAACATCTTGAGCAATCTGTAAATAACAAACGCCGTCATGCGCCTCAAACACTTTCCCGCTGCCTGGAAAGGGCCACAATCATCTGCATTCCCAAGCAGGCAAACCGCTCAATTCCCCGTCTAGCTACAGACCCATCAGCCTACTATCCTCCATCAGCAAGGTAGTCGAAAGCGTCCTGCTCTCCCGCGTAAATCAGCACCTGAGCGCGAACAACATCCTTCCCGACGTTCAGTACGGATTCAGGTCCAACACCCTCGGTACACCAGCTGCTCAGGGTCCCGAGCACATCGCCGACACCTCAACAGGAGACGCCACACGGCGATGGTGCTCCTCGATGTCAGCAAGCGTTCGACCGGGGTGGCAGACGGACTGCTACAAGCTGTCCGTACTGAACTTTACCTGATAGGCGCGATTAGGTCCTTCCTCGCAAACAGGTCCCTTAGAGTCAAGGTGGGGACTTCCTATCCGAAAGCATCACAGCCGGTGTCCCGCAGGGATCAAGCTGTCCCGCACTCTTCAACATCTTCTGCTACGACATGCCACAACGGAGGGCATCATGACCTCAATCTTCGCCGACGACGTGGCCGTTCTCGCACGACTGGTGGCATCGACTGCTGTACAACCGCCTCAACATCCACCCGAAGACCTCAACAAATGGTACACCACATGGGGCTGTCCATCAACAAATCGAAAACGGTCGCGATCTTTTTTCCAAAAGGAATCCAAACCCCCCAAACATCATCATCGACGGACACCCGATCCCGTGGAGCTACTCTTCCAAGTACCTGGGCCTCACCCAGATCGCAGGCCTCCTGGTGCAGAACATCAGGCCACAAGAGGTAAGGCCTCGGAGCCTTTGTCCAGCTCAGGGCCTTCTTCAACAACAACAACGTGTCATCATCTATCAAGCTCAAGTCTTCTCAGCCATCATCAGGAGCATCTGTACCACGCCATTCCGATCTGGGGCGCGGGAGCGACCAGCGCCTCAAACCAGTCCAGGGATGTTTCATGAAGATGTTACGATCCGCCCTGCAAATTCCATGGTTCATCAGGAACGCCCAGATCCAAAGGAAGTCCCCATACTTTCTCCCGGCAGGCTGCCCCATCTTCGCAGCTAGGCTCCGCGAGTCGGTCAAGACCCACCCGAATCCAACAATCGCCGCGACCGCAGACTACCTCCCGCCGCATACGACTGGGTAAACCGCCCCTGCTCCCTTCTGGAGCAGATAACCGACTAATGCTAATGTAACACAACCCGACCAAACCTCGAGCCTGTAACGCACGCGAGCGCCCCCTGCTCTGCCCTACGAGCAAGTGGCGGCCACCGACCTTCCCGCACCAATTCTTTTCTCTTTCCTCTTCTTTCTTCTTCTTCTTCTTCCAGGGCGTTAATCAAACCGGTTGACCGCCCGGGGGTTTGACGGTAGGCGCCACGATTGGCGAATCCGTCACTACCTCCGGGTGTCTTTAGAAGATTTCCTCCCCACCTCCCCCAAAAAAAAAAAAAAAAAAACCGAAAAATTACAATCGAAAAAGTACAGTGTGTTCTCTCAACGTGCCTGTTCCAAATCATCATCAACATGACCGACACTGAAACCGTTACAACGTCACCGGCGGCCCCGGTCGCGGTCAAACGACGATCAAGAAGAAGCCAACAGCCGGGCCAAAGGAAGAAGGCCCCACGCATCCGACCACCGCCATCATGGTCACGGCTGCGATCAAGGAACTGAAGGAGAAAAAGGGTTCGTCGTTGCCGGCCATCAAGAAATACTTGGCCGCCAATTACAAAGTGGATTCCGCCGTTGGCTCCTTTCATCCGTAAATTCTAAAGCCGCCGTGGCCAAGGGAGTGTTGGTCCGGTGAACGGTACCGGTGCCGTGGTCACTTCAAACTGGCCGGAAGCGAAGAAACCCGCCGCAAAAAGGTTGCTGCAGCCAAAAGAAGCCAGTGGCGAAGAAATCTGGCGCTGGGTCGCCCAAAGAGGAAGCTGCCGGCGAAGAAACCGAAAGCAACAGAGCCGCCGCCAAGAAGGCGGGTAGCAGCCCAGCTCAAAGCCTGAAACCAGCAAATCTCCCAAGACAAAAAGGCGGCGCCGGCCCAAAACAAACCGCCTAAGGTAGGAAGAAATCCACGGCCACGGTGAAGAAATCGCACCCAAGAAAAGTAAACGTGTCTTCTTAATAAAACACACACACCATAAACGGTCCTTTTCAGGACCACCAATTTTAGTTTTCAAAACACCCCTGTGTGTTGTGGTTTTATTATTAAATTTGTTTCGTTAAGAACTAAAATGGTGGGGTATCCCATTACATTCACATCGTCGTGTTGTTGTTGAGTCTCCATACATTTCTTAGTAATTTTAAAACACATGGCACGGCACGGCTTCTAACATCTATACTATTCCATCTTATTCGGATAAGATAACAACAAGTACCTACCTATCGGGAAATAAATATTTGTACGTATATTATTGTGGTAGCGTCAAATATATTAATATTTCTAGATATGTATGAGATGGGTAAATACTAGTACCTATCAGAAAATAAAATAATTATTATTGGGTTAGTCGTCACTGTGTTTCACCACGACAAAACATGATTTGATCGTATTCATTACGCACAGCGCCTTACTCCGCGCCACGAGAAACGCACCGAATGATTCCTCGAGCAGTCGCGAGGCCAATTTCCCCCAAGCGGCCACCAGTTACCGTATAGCGTGTCACGACGAACTCCGGTAGTAGCCGGTGGCGCGCTTGGGGGTTTTATGGGCGAGAGCGCGGACAAAACACCGTTTGGTCGGCGAGCCGTTCTCTAGTGGCGCAGGTGTAGGTAATGTACAAATTTACTGAGTAAGCGTTTAACGATTATATTAGGTACCACCAAGATACGGCATGCCATATGTTTATTTCTGTATTTCACCGAAGTCTGATGATGGGTAATTAAACAAAACGAACCAAAAATCCCTTTTATTGGACAGTATATTAGTTTAAGTACCTATACAGTTAACTAAACAATTATTGTTGAATTCATTTTTATACTAAAACAATGAAAATTCTATGATTTGGTCTCTGCGCAATTTGAAATAACCGTCGTCAAATAATGATTTTGTCGTAAAATTTTCCGCCGATGTCTTTGTCATCAATTCAGTCACTGCTTTGCGTTGATGGGGGCTATGCCTTTACCTATTCAGGCTTGCGCCTCTACTGGGGATGGAAGTAAATTCAGTCACCTGATTAGTGAACCATTTATTAAAATATTTTAGTAATCATATTTTTTTATAAATTTTCCCAGTATTACGTGTTTTGTTATACCAAGTCATTCTCCGTTACAATATTGTATTGTTGAGTTTCTCAATGAAAAAATTATGAAAACATTATAAATATACAAAATATTATAAAACATTTATGAAAAAAAAAAACAAAAATGATTACTGAAAACAAAATATGATATAGTGGCGGAGAATAATTTGGTTTACCATAGATAACCAGTTAAAGGTCTACCGCCACCTTTTTGGACTTCGCTCCCGTTACCCGCCTATTGATATAACAAGGTGGGCGGCAGATTACCCTCTGCTGACGGCTGGGATGGCAAAATATCGGCCACTACCGATATATCGATACCACGATAAATTTGACCAAATATCGATGCCGCGATATATCGATAACAATTTCATCGATATTCGACATGTCTTGTTTCAATTTTTAAAACGAAGAAAGAATAATTTTTTTATAATAATGCAATCAAAATATAAAACATACATTTTTTATTATTAAGCACTTTAAATATAAATTATAAAGTTTAAAATTATAGTTTTGTTACCGACGGTCGACCCACTATATTATGCATTTGGTATCGTCGAATGGAGCCATCCGTTATTTAATAAATTCAATGGTGAGTACGTACAAGGCGTTATAAAACGTAACGCTCGAAAATTTCACCCCCGAGCGGAGGGTAGGTGTAGACGCCGGGTGTTTTTCCATCAAGAAACATTTCTCGCCGACGGCTTAATATTTTAGAAAAATTTCCGATTAAAACCGAAACTCATTGAAAAATATATATATATATACTAAAAAACGACACACTGCTACATTTAAATAAAACTACGGCGGCCGGGGGGTTGTGGTTTTATTTTTATTTACACAAAAATTGGTGGCCCAAAGGGCCGTTTTAAATAGTAATTTATGTCGAACCGCGGAAAACCAGCAAAGCTTAGGCTTTTTCTCGGTCTTCTTGGGCAAGAGAACCGCTTGAATGTTGGGCCACACCATTGGGCGATGGTAACACCGGATAACAATTGTTCAACTCCTCTATTCCTGATGGCCAACTGCAAGTGTCTCGGATGATACATTTTGTTGTCACGGGCTGCGTTGGGCCAATTCTAAACTTGGCTGCCAAAATTCCATGACTGCGGCCAGGTAACTGGTGCTCCGGCCCCGACCGTTCGGCGTAGTTTCCTTTCTCAACAATCGGTGAATACGACCGGGGAATTGTAGTCCGGCCGGAAGACCTGGTCTTGATTTGCCTCCCTTCCCACCTTTGCCGCGTCCGCTCAGTGTTGGTTTGGGAAACGTTTGTTGCACTGAACTCTGTGACTGATGCCGTCACCGTCACAGTCGGAAATATTTATACAAACGTATAGAAAAAAAAAAAAAGCCAATAAAATGTTGAATTTCAGGTTTAATTGTGACTACATAGCGACACTGTAGACGACGTTTTCGAAGAAAACTATTTTACTTTACCGTACTTTTTCTATAACGAATAACATATTTTAACGGACCCCACAAATAACGCTATTTTAGCTCGTCGGAATGTAGACACTTTCACCAATCCAAGAAGGCCGTTTGAAATTTGTTAAATAACACGAAAAATGGTTACGGACCATAACGTGTTTTGCATTCATCAAACAACAGTCCAAGTCTAGGAAATCAAAGGCACCAGGAGGCAAATCCGCGGGCAAGGCCGAAGAAGTCTGGAAAGGCCCAGAAAAACAACAAAGTCGGACAAGGCAAGCCCAAGAGGAAAAGTCGTACGCCATCTACATTTACAAAGTGTTGAAACAAAACCCGACACCGGCGTCTCGTCCAAGGCCAGGCATCATGAACAGTTTGTCAACGACTTGTTCGAGCGTATCGCCGCCGAATCCAGCCGTCTGGCACACTCAACAAGCGTTCGACCATCACCAGCCGGGAAATCCAGACCGCCGTTCGTTCTGCTGCCGGAGTTGGCCAAACGCCGTTAGCGAAGGTACCAAAGCCGTTACCAAAACCAGCTCCAAAAAGAGTGCGCGCCCCTCTCTCAAACCATAAAAAAACGGCCCTTTTCAGGGCCAAATTTTTAAAAGCGCGCCCAATATTATTCGCATTAAGTCAAGAAATAAGAGGCATTAGTGTCCAATCGTATTTGTATAAAGAAAAAATACTACCGGGACTTGAATGGAAACCTAAAAAAAATAAAATTCAAACGGGGTGTTCTTCCAAGGTTTCGTGTTCGCGTTTAACGTTTGGCACTTGGCGTTCATGGTCGGGTTTCGTAAAACCCAAAATCTGACCCTGAATTGACGACCGGTCATGCAATTCATTACCGACATGAGTATTTTCCGGGTTATTATTATTTAATTTTTTGGAAAACGTCTAATGGGCGTCCAGACAGTCTGCGTTCTCGAATACTCAGAGTCCGTCGACGGCGAAACGATGGGGCCGTCCCAACACACGGGTCAGAGTCCGTCGGCGGGAAAACGTGATTTTTCCATAAATAGACATGAACACCAGATATTTCATAAATCGTTGTACATTTATTCATCGAGATCCACCTTTTCGTGATTTTATCAACTAACAATTTCGATTTTATTCAGAATACGTGATTAATTGTATAAAAAATAAACATTTTAACTAATGCAATTGTAAAAAAAAATTTGAAATAGTATGTAAATATTTAAAACCCTGCATAATACCTCTCTACTGTGGGCTCATTTTTACGTCTTCCCCAGTGTCGCCCCGCGATCCGCCGTTATTATTATTTTTATTTAAAAAAAAAAAATTTATAGGTATTCCTCAAATCGTGAAATATTACAAATTAACAGTTGACAAATCTAATCGGTGAAATGGCACAAACAAGTGAAAGCCATTAAATCACTAATCAGTGTGACTGAATTCCCCACTTCCATCCCCTAGTAGAGGCGCAAGCCTGGAATGAAGTAAAAGGCATAGGCATCCCATCAACGCAAAGCAGTGACTGAATTGATGACAAAGACATCGGCGGAAAATTTTACGACAAAATCATTATTTGACGACGGTTATTTCAAAATTGCGCAGAGACCAAATCATAGAATTTTCATTGTTTTAGTATAAAAGGTATGAATTCATGTACATATAATTGTTTAGTTAACTCGGTATAGGTACTTGCAAACTAATATACTGTCAATAAAAGGGATTTCCTTGGTTCGTTGTTGTTTAATTACCCATCAGACTTCGGTGAAATACAGAAATAAACTATATGGCATGCCGTATCTTGGTGGTACCTAATATAATCGTTACACGCTTACTCAGTAAATTTGTACTACTTACCTACACTCCGCGCCACTAGAGAATGCGGCTCGCCGACCAAACGGTGTTTTGTCCGCGCATGTCTCGCCCATAAAACGACCTACAGCGCGCCACCGGCTACTACCGGAGTTCGTCGTGACAGCTATACGGTAACTGGTGGCCGCTTGGTGAGAAATTGGCCTCGCGACTGCTCAGTGAATCATTCGGTGCGTTCTCTCGTGGCGCGGAGTATAGAAGCGCTGTGCGTAATGAATACGATCAAATCATGTTTTGTCGTGGTGAAACACAGTGACGACTAACCACAATAATAATTATTTTATTTTCTGATAGGTACTAGTATTTACCCATCTCATACATATCTAAATATTAATATATTTGACGACTACACAATAATATACGTACATAATATTTATTTCCCGATAGGTAGGTACTTCTGTTGTTATCTTATCACGAATAAGATGGAATAGTATAGATGTCTAGAAGCCGTGCCGTGCCATGTGTTTTACGAAATTACTAAGAATGTATGGAGACTACAAACAACAACACGACGATGTGAATGTAATGGGATACCCACCACATTTTAGTACTCTTAACGAAACAAATTTAATAATAAACACCACAACACACAGGGGTGTTTGAAAACTAAAATTGGTGGTCCTGAAAGGACCGTTTTATGGGTGTGTGTTTTATTAAGAAGACACGTTTACTTCTTCTTGGGTGCGACTTTTCTTCACCGTGGCCGTGGATTTCTTCACTACCTTAGGCGGTTTAGTTTTGGTGGCCGGCGCCGCCTTTTAGTCTTAGCCGGAGATTTCGCTGGTTTCACGGCTTTAGCAGCTTTCGGGCTGCTACCTTTTCGCCTTCTTGGCGGCGGGCTCTGTTGCTTTCGGTTTCTTCGCCGGCAGCTTCCTCTTTTGGGCGACCAGCGCTAGTTTCTTCGCCACTGGCTTCTTTTGGCTGCAGCAACCTTCTTTGCGGCGGGTTTCTTCCTTCGGCGGCCAGTTTGAAGTGACCTACGGCACCGGTACCGTTCACCTGGACCAACACTCCCTTGGCCACGGCGGCTTTTAGGAATTTACGGATGAAAGGGCCAACTTGGCGGAATCCACTTTGTAATTGGCGGCCAAGTATTTCTTGATGGCCGGCAACGACGAACCCTTTTCTCCTTCGGTTCCTTGATCGCAGCCGTGACCATGATGGCGGTGGTCGGATGCGTGGCTGTCGCCTTCTTCGCTTTGGCTCCGGCTGTTGGCTTCTTCTTGATCGTCGCTTTGACCGCGACCGGGGCCGCCAGTGACGTTGTAACGGTTTCAGTGTCGGTCATGTTGATGATGATTTTGGAACAGGCACGTTGAGAGAACACACTGTACTTTTCGATTGTAATTTTCGACGGTACATCATTACATATATATATATATTAACGTACCTACTAGTAAACATTTGACAATCGAATTCGAGCAACTAGTAGTGAATATGTTCACGTTTTGGTCACTTATTCAGTGTATAATCGTGTTATAGCTTTGAAATTGAATTCCATGAATAGCAGACATCATACTGATCTCAATAATATAACCATATAACACCTAAATGTATTTATTTCACGGATACGATCGGTTAATTCTGTACATCTCCATTGTTTTGGTACGCTTTATTTTTCGAAATAAAACTTACGTATTCCACGAGAAACCAAAAACTTATGTCAAAACGTAATCAACAATTATTTTGTAATAGCCTAACACAGTTTTCACCAGAGTAGGTCACAGCATAACCGAATACCGTTGTGTTGAATTCGAGGTGTTTGTCGTTCATCAGACCGGGAATGTCGTAAGTGAATACACCAGGCAACACATTACTATACAAATCAATCATAACTTACAATACATTAATTTTAAATTAGCCACGTTATGTTTAGATACAAAAGTATTCGCAAATATTTTACGTGAATCAAATAATCACATTCCATCAATTGCATACTCGGTATCTCTGGTTACTTTTCATCGCGAACGGCTGACGCTATGTCCTATATGAATCCGTGCGATGCGGTGCGGGCAGAGAACAAAACTGGGTGAAATCGACCACACCGCATCGCACGTACATTCGTGTTTATTATTATTATTATTATTATTGTTGTTGTTATTATTATTATTATTATTATTATTATTGTTTCATTATCACATCTTATCATTAGAATAATTTTACATATAGGTAATTAAGTTCGTTTTGTCTTTCATGTACCTATACCCATCTTTTTGGAATTTCGATGATAAAACCGGAAGTTTATGGATAATTATAGACCTAATGTTAACCATGAGCCGATAGCAAATGATATAGTCCACTGGCCCGCGCAACACAATGTCATATTATTACGGGTATTTTTTTTTTTTTTTTTTTTTTGATTATAAATAATAAATTATACATTTTCGCGTTACAAAATCACGTGACCGTTGGAGTGCGCGTGCGTAGTACTCCCGGGTTTTGTTTGTCTTTTTTGAAAAAGACAACGACGAGTGGTTTCCCGTAAACTTGAACGACAAATTTAATTGATAAACCTTATATAAATAAATTATTTTGGGGAAATTTGTTACTTACAAACATTTCAACAATATACATAGTTCAATATATTATTACGTTTCTCATGCGACCATCTTCTGATTCCTGAACGCCCATATCCCGTCCGTTTCATAGATAAGAAACGGTAATAGGTATACCGAGAAGTCACACACGCCAACGATTATTTGTTACTCACACTCTCTGAAGTACATATGTTTGTGCATTTAAAATGCCGATAAAAACTACTTAGAAACGGACCGTTTCGGTTCCCTTAATAAATTTGTACTATAGTAATAATTAATAATGACATCATACTCGTATATTATTATATTATGTATCTTTATAGCTCTAAAGCTAGAAGCTTGTATAAAGGTTTTACAGTCGACCACATGGTTTAAAAACTACATTAGGATACAATTGTTAACACAAGATAATAATAAATGAAAAGACCTGATATCGACCCGATTTGGCGATGGCGACGATTTTATGATCAGAATAGAGAAATTTGCAAATGATAAACCCAAACCTCGGATTTCAAAATCCGGATATGGCGGATTTTCGGAGAATCCGGATTTCATTCCATCACTAGTTTCGCGTTCTCATGTTTTGCGTAACGCTTTTGTATTATACGAATACGGGTCAGAGTCCGTCGACGGCGAGTACGATGCGGGCCGTCCGCGAACACCCGGGTCAAAATCCGTCGGCGGGGAAACCGTGCTATTCCATAAATAGATATGAAATATATATATTTCTATTTTATTCAGAATAATGTCTCTTCCGTAAGCGCCCACATCAATCATTACAAATTTACATTTAGCATCGGCTACAGCCATTAACGGAAAAAAACGCGTTTATTAAAAAATAAACCAAACTTTTAAAATTAATTTTAAATTTCAACTCGCTAATGCCCTGGGAATCATAATAATAATAATGCAACCCGTCATTGTTGGCCTAAACAGACAAATTAAAGAATTATGAAAATGTCTCGTTTTGCAACATTAATATTTGAAACGCAATATATGAAATGCACAATTTTAATACAGAAAACCACTAAATAAACCTCGTACGAGACAACGATGAGATATAGAAGAAAAATTGAATATTTTAAAAATTCGTAATTAAAAAAAAAAAAAAAATAATAAAAAAATAAAAAACGAATAGTAATAATTAAATTGTTGTTTTTTCCACCCACGTGATTTTCAGGTATCGGCGTTTAGTACTAATAAAATGATCTTAAAAAAAAATATATACGTGTACATATTATAACGTCTTCTTGCATAATACATGTGCAATACATAAATAATATAGTTTTGTGAGTGCATTACACAAACGTATTATTTTCTATCAACTGTACGTGAATTCATAGAGCACCAGACACGAAGGTGTGTGTAATGAATAAATATCGGTAGCCCCCTAAAATGGGCAGTAGTTTTGGGATGCGCGGCGTTACAGTTTCTCTTTTCACAGCACAATAGTAGTTCAGTAATCGAGTGCGTGTAATATAACACATCGTTATAGTAATTTTAAATCGTCGTTCGCCGTTAAAATAATGTAGGTACCTACGACGTAAATTCCTTGATTTGATAAAAAAAAAAAAAAGTAGTCGAGGTAAGGGCGCGCTTTGGTAGATGATAGTAGGTGTAGGTAAGAGGCTGGTGGTGGCCCTGAAAGGGCCGTTTTAATGAGAATAATAATTTTAAAAAAAAATCAATCAAGCACGTTCTCCGCGGATACGACGGGCCAACTGGATATCCTTTGGCATGATGGTAACTCGCTTGGCGTGGATGGCGCACAAGTTGGTGTCTTCGAAAGACCGACCAAATACGCTTCGCTGGCTTCCTGCAACGCCATGACGGCGGAACTCTGGAACCGCAAGTCGGTTTTGAAGTCCTGAGCGATTTCACGGACCAAACGTTGGAAGGGCAATTTGCGGATCAGCAGTTCCGTGCTCTTCTGGTAACGACGGATTTCACGGAGTGCGACTGTTCGGGCCGGTAACGATGGGTTTCTTCACTCCTCCGGTGGCCGGTGCACTCTTACGAGCCGCTTTGGTGGCCAACTGCTTTCTGGGTGCTTTTCCGCCGGTGGACTTACGTGCTGTCTGCTTGGTACGGGCCATGGCGATGGTTCGAGTTTTTTTTGGATTGGTATCACGATACACTGCGACTGCGTCGGCTGACTGTGTCGAAACATATTTTTTTTTTTTTTGCTTTGCATTGTTCTGGTACTCTGTTTCAAGCGGTATTGCTTCTTCCAGAGAGATGGAGTTGTTCTTGATTTTTGAGTTTCGTTTGTGTTTGAATGCTCACTTAATGTTTAATGGTCGGTTTTTGAACCTTTCTTTATGGTGTGGTCTGGTGGTTATGTCTGTAATATGGTTGAAGTTTGATGTTTTTATTCTTGCTGTTAGGTTTTTGGAATCTTTTTGAATATTTGATTTTATGGTCTGTATGTTGGTGGAATTTCTTATTGTTTCGTTTGAGACGTACCATTGGCTGCCTGTTATAAGTCTAAGCGTGGTGGATTGAATTCTTTCTAGCTGTTTCCAACTGTTTTTTGATAGGTTCGGGGCCCAAGAGGGACCCGCGTATGTTATTATGGGTCTGATGTATGTTTTGTATATGTATAGTTTTGTTTTGAGTAGAAGTGGGCTTTGATGGTTTATTAGTGGATAGAGTGTAAATTTTGCGCCATTTGCTTTCCTTGTAATCTCTCTAATATGTTCTGTGAATTGCAATTTGTTGTCTATTTTGACTCCTAGGTACTTGACTGTGTTGGACCAGTTGATAGGAGTGTTGTTATATTTTATTTGTGTTAGGTTGGTTGAAGATTTGTTGGAGAACATTATGGCTTTAGTTTTATCCGGATTTATTGTAATTTTCCAATCCTTGAACCATGGGATGGATATGTTTATTTGTTGTTGGAGTTTTTTGATTGCTGAGCTGATTTTTGGACTAGATGAATAGAAAAGTGTGTCGTCAGCGAATAGTGCAATTTCTGAATTTGGTGCCACTGGCATGTCATTGATATAGACGGAGAACAGATGTGGAGATAGACATGAGCCCTGTGGGACCCCTGCTTCAATTTTTCTGGTTGTTGATAGTTTGTCGTTTACTTTGATGACGAATGTCCTATTTGACAGAAAGGATCTTATAATATTGACTAGTTGATGAGGGATTTCCATGGTTAGAAGTTTGAAAATCAGTCCATTATGCCAAACTTTGTCGAATGCTTTTTCTATGTCTAGGAAAGTGGCGGCTGTTTTATGTCTTATGTTCAGTTTGTTGGTAATTTTGTCTATTACGTTGATTAGTTGAATGGTAGTGCTGTGTTGAGGTCTAAAACCGTGTTGTTCTGGGCGAATTAGGGGCATGATGTGGATTTTTAATCTGTGGAGTAAAAGTTTTTCTAGAATTTTTCCCATAGTGTTTAGTAGAGAAATTGGCCGGTGGTTTGTTGGAGATTTTGGGTCTTTTCCCGGCTTGGGATCATTATTATTGTTGCTTTTTCCAAGAGTGTGGAAAGTATTCTAATCTTGCGCAGCAGTTGAAAATCTGGCATAGGAAAGTGATGAATCTTTTCCCGCAGTGCTTGATAGTGCAGTTCGTGATTTTGTCAGGACCTGGTGCGCTTTTGTTTGGAAGTCTTTTTATTATGTTCCATACTTCTTTTGGCTCGAAGTATAGAGTTTTTTGGTAGTGTAAGTTGTCGTGGTAGTCTAAGGTCTCTTGGACCATTGTGTCTACCCAGGTTGGAGAATTTTCTGTCTTGAATTGTTTCTCCATGTTGTTGGCAAAAATGTTTGATATCTTTTCCGGTTCAAATTCTAGGTTACCATTTTCTTCCATAAGCGGGTGGTCTGGAGGTTTTTTCCGTAGGAGTCTTCTGTTTAATTTATACAGTTTTTTCCAGCCTTGAGCACTGTTGTCGATGGAGCCAAGGAAATTCATCCATTCATTGTCTCTATGTGAATGTAAAAGATCTTTTACCAGTGTTATTTGGCGGTTGAGGATTGTTTTGACTGTCGGATCCCTTGTTCTTTGCCATATGGCTCTAAGTTTTCTTTTTTTTGTAATTTGGTATTGGATGAAATTCGGAAGATCATTTTTGCGTCTTCAGGTTGAAAGGAGTTGAGTTGGCTTCGAGTATTTTCGTAATAGTGTTAGTGACTTGAGTTATTGCATTATCAATTTGAGATTTTGTGATTTTGGTTGGCAATGAGAATTTTTGAGTTGACATTGTTTCCTCGAATTTATTCCAGTCTGTAGAGTATAGTGGTTTTGGAGGAGAGGTCTGAGATGCTGATTGGTGTATATCTAATAGGATTGGAGAGTGGTCTGATGAAAGTTCCGTTGGGAAATTTGTTATGTGATATTTTATTTTTCCAGTCTTCATGATTGCGATGTCTAAAACATCTGGTCGGTGTCTGATGTCAGTGGGATAGCGTGTTGGAGTGGTGGGGGCTGCAACTGTAGAGTCATTTCTGGAGTTTATATATTTGTAAAGTGAATTTCCTGCTTTGTTGTTTTTGCTACTGTTCCATGATTTATGTTTTGCGTTGAGGTCACCTGCGATTATGACGTTTTGTGTGGTGTTTAAAAGAGTATTTATGTCTTCAGTTTCTAGGATTTTACTTGGGCTTTTGTAGACCGAAACCAGTCTGAGATCCGCGCCTCAAGTTTGAGTTGTATTGTAGTATTTGTAATTGAGTTGGTTTGGACTGATTCGTTGTGGTGAATGAAGCGTCTGTGAATGAGGATAGCCGTTCCTCCGGCTGGTGGCTGACCGGTTATTGATTGTTTGTTTGTTTTATGGGTGAAGAAGTTTGGAAGATTGAATGATTTGTTGTTTGCTAAATGTGTTTCATTGAGTAATATTATGTCTACTTTTTTCCGAGATAAAGTTGAGTAGTTCGAGGCGTTTTGGTTTATACCTTGACAGTTCCAAATTAAAATTCTTGTGCTATTCATCTTGTGTTTTAGAAGTAGCGGAATGAGGGCTGTGAAGGTTGTGATTAGGATATCTCTGATGTTTGCTTTATTGGAAGCCAGGTCTTTGATCAAGGTGGAGAGGGTGTTTATGATAGATTGAATGTTGCTTGGACAGTTGGTTTCATATTTTAAAACGTTTGCATAGGAGTTTTGCAGCCGAGGGCTTGTGGATGGTTCGTTTGGTTTATTAGTGTTATTGATGGTTGGTGTAAAATTTTAGTTGCTGGGTGTTTTGCTGTTTTAATTTTAGGAATTCTGGGCATTTCTTGTAGTTTGCAGTGTGTGAGCCTAGGCAGTTGGCGCATTTTGGATTTTCTTCTAATGTTTTGCTGCAGTTTTTGGCTTGGTGGGGTCCCGCGCATTTCACGCAGCAGGGCGTGTAGCCACAGTATAAGCAGTGTCCGAATTTTTGGCAATTAAAACATTGCGCCGGATTGTTGTTCTGTACGGTTCAATTTTTACAGACATGTAGAATAATGTGTGTTCGTTGAAAAGACCTTTGTTGGTTGGATTTGATTTTAGGGTGACCATGTGTACCGGTAGTTTTCTTCCGTCTTTTGTGAATTGTCGGACTGATGATGGTTCGTATCCCTTTTCTTTTAGTTCATCCATAATTTCTTGTTCGGTAATGTCAATTGTTAATCCTTTTATGATTATTTTTAGTGTTCTTTCTTCTGGTTGTGGGAAAGTATGGAAGTCTGTGCCTGTGGTTTGAGATATTTTGAACAATTCAGAAACATATCGCTGTCAATGCACTGTATTTTGACCGATTCGTTTAGGAATGCCTTTACTTCGATAGATTCTGCGGGTGCGGTTGTCATAAGTTTGGGAGCAACTTTCCTCCAAGATCCTGCTGGTACGATGATTGGAGGTGGAGTCGTTGTTTAGGGTTTGATGCTTGAGTATCTTTTCTTGAGTTTGTGATGTGATGGAGTCGGAGAATTCCGAATTTAAAGAGGAGCATGATGAACTTACCTTGGTGTGAACCGGTGAGAAGTTTGAAGCTGGTTTTTGATGAGCTGAGTTTGTAGAGTTGTCGGACTCGGCGCCGGTTTCTGTTTTGAGTTGGTTTCGCAGTTTTTTGGAGGAATCTGTTTTGGTTGGTGAGGTACGCTGCCTTTTGCTACGCCCCATTTGACAGTGCGGTGGTTATCTTTTTGCGACGACGACCGATGCGGGGGATAGTCCTGATAAGGACTGTTTTAGTATTGGGGAAGTTGCTGCGGCGATGTGGGGGCGCGGCCCCACGGCAGCAGGGACGGCGGGAAGGGAAGGAGTTTGTTCTGGCCGATTAGCTTCAGGTTTTGCTTTGAAAAACAATCTCTGACTTGTCGCGATCGACTGACTGATGATCGTCCAAACATCGAAACATATAAACGAGACACGGTATATATGCACAATTCCGAACGGTATCCGTCTTTCTCATTGGTGTAGCACATCTAGTGGAAATGTCGTTTGACGTTACGATTGGTCGCATTCTGTAGGAAACTAATAAAAACGGCT